>JAOQMS010042984.1:0-12659 GCA_027563885.1 Erythroxylum longipes
GACATTAGGGCACATATTCAAATAATTAAATTATTCAAAAAAATCATTATCCATATCACAAGATCAAAATTTCACTAAACTCATAATCATCACTTATGACATAACTTAGAAATTTTTACAATTTAATTATCATACAAATGAAACATATTCCATAAAAAATATCATATGTTAAACAAATTAACATAACAGATTCTTAAAAAAATATTAACATGATATTTATTTTACATAAAATAAATTTACATAATTCATAATAATTCAGTCTATGTAAAACATATTCACATATTATTAATGAATTAAAAATGTAAAAATAATTTACATAAAAATAAATGGACAGACCATTTAAAATTATTTCACATTAAATTAATTTAACAAAAACAAATTTACTAAATTAAAATTAACATTTTATGTAAAACACATTCACATATTATTAATGAATTAAATAAATGTAAAAATAATTTACATAAAAAAATGGACAAACCATTTAAAATTATTCCAAATGAAATTAATTTAGCAAAAACAAATTTACTAAACTTAAAAATAACATTTTATGTAAAAACACATTCACATATCATTAATGAATCAATTAAATGAAAAAAAGAAAATAATAATAATAATAAATGGACAAAAACGACAATTTTATCCTCTTGCGCAGCTTCAGCTTTCTTTAAAAAAAAATTCTATCTTTCTGCATAGTTCTCTCTTTAGCCTTCGATCCTCTCTGCGTAGTTTCTCTCTAAAAACTGCACCGGGTTAACTTAAAAACCCAAATAGAGAAATAACTCACCCCCCAACTATCTACATCGTCGCTTGGCGTTGAGGACCCCAACACCTAGCCACCATCCTTGATGCCAAAAGCCACGACTCCACACAAAAGTCGTTACATACCTTTCCATTTTACACGGTCATCACATAGATCAGTTAAAAAAGAGGCAAATGACGTACACCACACCATCAACGCCATTCATAAGGTGGCGCGTGACTCACACGCGCGACCATGAGTGGTTGTTTCTGTTGTGATTTCTGTAGCATCGCGTAGATCAGCTAAAGAGATGACTGATGGTGTCATCCACGCAGCTAATGCGCCTCACAATCGGTGGAGATGTGCTTCTGATGGGTATGTACAACAGAAAAAAAAAAATTTGTATAGAGTAAGGTAGGATTTAACAGATCCAGGTTTGGATGGCTGGGTTCAAGCATTTAGTCACACAAAGTGAGCTTGAATAACATACGGAACATGTAATCGAATAACATAATTGCGTTTCAATTAACAAACTTATTGTCAATAAAATAATAACAAACTGATTGTTAATCTAAAACGAGGTAGAAGCTAAACATAATCAAGCTCTGATACCATTGTCGATTTAAATTGGGTTAGACCACTAACCTTGATGCAGAATCGAATTAATCTTTATGTTGCTTTCTGCCTATGTAATTTACAGTCAATCACGAACACAATCTCTAACCTTGGTGGCTACTAGAGTCACTATAAAAATCACACCTCAAATCTCGATCACTCCGATGGTCAATATATGAGAACTAGTATATAGAGATTTTAGGGTTTTTCTGTATTTGAAAGCATTAACTCTCTGCAATCCATTTAATCCATTTAAATAGGATTTTCCTTTGGCAATTCTTTTCTTAACTACTCCCCTAAAAATAAGGGAGTATCTTGGCACTCAGTTAAGTGGTTGTTGTGGCCGTTCAAATACAACAAATTTAAATAAAGCAGCTAACCCACGATTCTTCGGTAGCGATCGACATTCGCAATCGGAGGACCATACTCTTACTGCCTTGAGGAAAAGGAACCACAACCTCTTTTAAATCTGGCAAATTTGCTTCCAAAAGATGTCCTGTATGTATTTTCTTATGATAGAAACACCCCATCTTCTGAGCGATTTATTTCTATTCCAATGGAGTATTTGGCTCATATCTTTAATAATGAACTAATAGTTGAGATATTCTTTGACCTGCATAATTAAATCATCTCAAGGGCTTGTAATGAGCACATCGTCGACATAAATTACAAGAGCTATAAAATATTAGAAGAGCCTTTGATGAATAAAAAGTTATCAGAATCTGACTAAATGAAGCCGTAGGCCTTTAGCTTTGACGTGATTTCTCGATTCCATTATCTACCTGCTTGTTTAAGGTCATATAAGAACTTTTGTAAGTGACATACCTGAACTAGAGCAGCCTTCGAATGCCCCTTTGGAGGATGAATATACAACTCTTCATTGATAAACCTATGAAGATAGGCATTGTTGATGTCGTAGTGGTGTAATTGCCAATTATACGCTGCTGCAATGGCTATCAAGATCTGCATTGTCGTTATTTTAGTGAACGGTGAAAAAATATCTATATAATCGACACCTTCCTTCTGACTATAACCTCGAACCACCAATTGTGCTTTTCTTCGGTCCACCGACCCATCCGACTTCCTCTTAATTTTAAAAACCCATTTGGTGTGTAATGTGTGTTTCCCTTTTGGTAGACTCGTCAATTCCTAGGTGTTATTTTCTTCTAGCGCATCTAACTCCAAATTCATAAGAATCACACAAAAAGGATTAGTTTTAGTAGTATCAAAGGACAAGGGTTCACGTTCAGTGTCAATGTTAGCCATAAACGACATAAAAGGTGAGGAGTGAGAAAACAGAGAGATGTGAGAGGATGGATTGACCTTGTATGACGACGTGGCAGCTACATCTAGTGGGGGAAGGGAGGTGATGTAGTCCTTCAAGTAAGATGGGTGAGATTGTGGTCGGGTGCTTCTCCTTTGTGTGGTAATAGGTAAGGGCTGAGTGTTTTGGGGTTGAGGAGGACGGTTGTGGTAATAAGTTATACTGGGTGGGTCGGGTAGAATAGGTAGGTTTTGGTTGTCATTAAGTGGGGTAGTAGGTAAAGCTTGTGTATCGTTGGTTTGGTTATGGGAGGAAGTGGATGGGCCTTGGCTTGAAAGGTGATCCATTAGGCTTTCAAAAACATGTGGGAAAATTGTAGTATGAGGTTAGTTGTTTTGTTCATGAAATAGAAATTTTGTTTCATAAAAGTCAACGTCTCATAAAACAAAAATTTTCTTGTTATTAAGGTTAAACAGTTTGTAACCTTTTTGTTCGGACACGTATCCCAAAAATACACATTTTTTTGCACGTGGTTCTAATTTGTTTTTTTTTGTGGTTTGGTATTTGTCGCGTAACATAGATAACCAAAAACTCTTAAATTTTCATATGAGGGTTGTTTATTGTAAATTTTTTCAAATGGTGTTTGCCAAGATAGAATTTTTGTAGGACATCTATTGATGATAAATGTTGACATGAATAAAGCTTCCCCCAAAAAATGTTTAGGTAAATTGGCTTGATATATTAGGGCTCTAGTAATTTGGAGGAGATCTTTGTCTTTACGTTCAACAACGTTGTTTTGTTGGGTTATGTAAGGACAAGATTTTTGGTGTACTATTCCTTTATTTTGTAAAAATTTTTAAGACCTTTTATTGACAAACTCAGTGCCATTATCGGTACGTATATAAGTAACGTATGTTTTGTTTTGGTTTTCAATCATGGCTATATAGATTTTGAGAGTTTCGTACACCTAATCCTTACTATTTAATAAGTAAGTCTATGTGTCTCTCGTAAAGTCATCGACTATGGTTAAAAAATAGATTGAGCCATCAAAATTCTTGACCCCATATGGTTCCCATAAATCAATATGTAAGGTTTCAAAAGGTTATTGGGCCGACATGATATGTTTTTGAAAAGGCTTTCTAATTTGTTTTGCTAGTGGACAAATATCACATAAAATATTTTTAGGAACTGAAATACTTAAATTTGGTAAATGTGTAATTTTGTCTTTCGATACGTGTCAGAGACGTAAATGCCAAATGTCGAAATTTTCTTTTATATGATTAGCAATCAGGTTCTTAACATAGAATTCCAGAGAAGGACCTTTCAAGGTTAATAGTGTTAGTTAATTTTCCGCGCAAATTTTGTATATCCCCCCTTCTGCCTCGCTCACGGCCACAATGTCGTTAGTCCGCAGGTCTTGCAAATACACTTTATTAGTCACAAAAATGATTCCAATTTTGTTTTGGGTGGCTATTTTGTGGACGGACATTAAATGGTGGTGGAATGTTGTTATGTGAATGACATTTTGTAATTGAAAAGTTTTATAAAAATTAATTTTGCCAATTTGTCCAACATTGCTGCTCGAACCGTCTGGAAAGGTTACTAATTTAAGGTAAGAAACCTTGGTTTTGTTTATAAAAAGTGTTAGGTCATGACACAAATGCGTTGAGGCCCCCGAATCCTCTATCCATGTACAATCATCACATTTGTTACTACTAAAACTAAAAGAATTTGGGTTTGTACCCGCGTAGCTATTGTAAGCTACGTGATTAACATCAATCGAGGATTTACCATTAATTATGCGCATCAGGTCTTAAACTTGCAGTGCGAGGGATGATATATTGACTTTGGGGTTGGAATGTGGCTCTGTTTGATCCTCCAGTGAGCTACCCATAGTCATTGCAGTGTACGCTTGCTTACCCTTCTTCCTTTTGTAATTCTTTATACCACTCTGGTATTCCGTGCAACTGAAAACATGTGTCTTTCGTGTGCCCCTTCTCCTTGCAATGATCATAGATTTTTTTGTCTCTTCTATTTCTGAATCTTTTGCCACTAAAATCCCTGCTTCCCTATTTCTTAGAATTGTTCAAATTAGTCATAAGAGCCACCCCCATCTGATTCGCATTCTCTACATTTACATTTTTTTACTTTTCTATTATTAAAATCATGGAATATGCTTTATTCACCTGTGACAAAGGTTCAAGGAATATAATCTAACTCACTACTGTAGCATATTCTTCTCTAAGACCTAGCAGGAATTACATTAGCCTATTTATGTTAAAAACTCCCAAATTTTTACCAACAGTCTCATAGCTACACATACTCATCAGAATCAAGGAATCCAAATCATTCCATAGCTTTTTTAACTTCGTAAAATAGATGGTTACAATATTGTTACATTGCCTGAAGTTGCTGACCTCTTGTATAATTCGTTAAAGTGAGGCCTGATGCTCTCACCATAGCGTCCTTTCAATTCATCCCAGAGATCTCTTGTCTTCATTACCATTAAAAAGGAGTCGACGATTTCCTTTGACAGTGAATTAATAATCCAAGCTATAACCATATTATCTACTTTCTTCCACTTCTTCATAAGCTTATCATTTTCGATGGGTGGTTTTATTTCTCCACTCACAAACCCAAGTTTGCCTTTAGCTGTCAATGACATAATAATTAACTAACTCCACGATAGGTAATTAGATCCTTCGAGAGGCATATTTACGAGGGGATTTCCTGGGTTATCCACCGCTGTAATGTTGTAAGCCTCCTTGTCAATTAGGATTTTTGTATTGTCTTCCATCTTCATTTTCAGAGTTAAAAGGTATGGTTTTTAGAAGGTAAAACTGTTGGCCCCGGGTCTCGGTCCTTATTTCGTAGCGACAAGGCGCCAAAATTAGGAGACTTTTAAAATAAAATAAATAAAACTATGAAAAAGATAAAAAGAACTCATTGAAGAAATAAAAACAAATACACAATCAAATAAAATAAAATAGCATAAAATAAAATAGACATGAAAATAAATCGAATTGTGAGTCGAAAAAATAAACAAACCAATAATAAATAAACAAAGAGAAGAAGTGAAAAAGTCACGGGCGTGACTTTGAGAATGTCACGGGCGTAAAAAGGGGGAGTCACTGTCATGCTTGAGCATGATCGCGACTTTTGATGAACAGTTGAAGTTAAAATTTGGGTTGTCACGATCGTGTATATGCACGATCATGCAACCCTGACTTTACACTCCTACTTCAAATCATCATAACTTTCAATCTCGAAGTCTAAAAATTTCAAACTTTATGTCGTTAGAAATCTAAGAGAAAGAACTTCAACTTTCATTGTCTAATTCTTTTTAGATCAATACATTTTATTCATTAAAGATTCAGAATACATTTTCATCCCCCTTTTACTTTCTGCTATCTATAAAAAAACACTATCTATATCAAAAGACCCGAATCCAACAAACACAATCCATACATATAAGACTCCTAACAAAACGGACTCCCAACCCAATAATTTACTTAAGAAGAATTTATCCAAAAACTATTAAACAACTAAAAATTTATTCCCAACACCATTGACACTAACAAAGAAGAAATTTCTACATATATCCAAAAGAGAAGTTCTTCAACCCTTGTTTCATTCATTTCTCAACAAGACAGGGTTTCATCTCTCAAATGTCGCAAGGTTTATACATAACTTCAATTACAAACGAAAGCCACATCAGTAACATAGTACAAAAATTACAATCATGATTGCTCATGCTTGATAGGCTTCTAAAGTACCAAAAGTTTCTGAACTAACTTAGTTAAAAAAATAGAAATTCGTGGAGTCAACCGAAGTTTTTGCAAGGTTCAACGTTGATCTGTTATTTCTACACCTGAGGAGTGGAAAAATAATGGGGTGAGCTGGGAAGCTCAGTGGCTAATATGTTTATAGCCAGCGATGACGAACCACACACACAATCAAGCATATAGACACACACACATATATATATTCATTTCATATTAGTCTTAGAAAATTACATAAATCATATCATATAATCATTTAATAATCAAACCATAACACTCAATTATGCTTTATGTTTAACAATTCAAGATGCAATGCACAAACATATTGGCTCGAGAGAATCCCATAAAACATAATGGCAAAACTGAAGTTTACACCATGAACATAATGAGTCCATTTTTTGGAGCTCATGTGCCATAAGCGGGCAGCCGGGAGAAGGCTTTAGGTCAATGTGCATATGACGAACAGAATGGTATCTCTTTTACCTACACAAGCAAATTTCAAATGCTTACATATTTCATATCATATTCATATTTTCATGCTTCTTGAAATTTTTCTATTTTTCATCAATATAAAAATGCAGTATCTTTCAAAGCAAACATGATATCAAATTCACAGAATATTTTTTCCACATTCACAATGATTCAAGACAAGCAATTTATCATATGTACAAGCAAATATTTTAACTCATCATCACAATAACTATAAACATACTACCCATCTATTTACTTATAAATCTAAGCTCAAGTTTGTTCTTCCTTTTGCTCTTGATTTCGAAGTTCTTGTTTCCCTTCAAACAAACATATTTTCATTCAATCAACATACACGAATAGAACTTCCATAAAGCTATATTATCCAAAAAAAGCTTTATCTATGCTAGAGGAATTAAGATATAGTTAGAAATCTATAAAGATCTAAGAAAATTAATTTCTTGGTTCTCTTCTTTCTCTCTTCATTTTCAACATAAAACCTACTTTCACTAGTTTTTTCTTCTACTAAAGTAAGAAGAAAAGATAGGTAATACCTAAAAAATTTTAGCTGAACCTTTTTTCTTTGTTTCTTTCTCCTTTTTCTTTCTTTCCTTCTTCTCTTTTCTATGCTTTTGTTTCTCCTTCTCTTCTTCTAAGTCCTACGACTTTCTCTATTTTCTTTCTTACTATACACGACTCTCTTCTCTTCTTTTCTTATTAGTTTAAGAAAAACTTTTGTCTTTCCAAGCTTACCCTTCCATATCTAATCTAATGCCTTCTAACTCCTTAACTTAATTCTAACTCTTCCTTTAAATCCATGCAACCATGCGTAATTAATTATATACCTAATTAAACACCAAAAATTGCTAATTCAAGAATTCTAATTTATATTCATGCTTACTAATTTAATGAAATAAATTCTAAGAAAAATTTGGGGTCCAACATTTCTATACCTTAAAGAATTTTGTCCTCGAAATTCTTACCTGAGTCTACAAACAAGTGTGGATACTTCTCCTTTATAATCTCATAAGGGCCTATGTATCTTGGATTGAGCTTACCCTTTTTACCAAATCTTAAGACTCCTTTCCATGGTGAGGCTCTAAGAAATACTTTGTCTCCAACTTTATATTCCATCTCCTTCGTATATATGTCTATACAGCTCTTCATCCTATCTTGAGCCACTTTAAGTCTCTGTTTCACCAATTTAATCTTGTCGACCGTAGCTTATACCAACTCAGGTCCTATAAGTCTTCTTTCACCTTCCTCATCCTAACAAATAGGAGTTCTGCACTTCCTACTATACAAAGCTTCATAAGGTGCCATTTGAATTCCTGAGTGGTAGGAATTATTATAAGCAAACTCAATCAAAGGTAGATGTTCATCCTATGAGCCTTTGAATTCCATATCACAAGCTCTTAACATTGCCTCCAATGTCCTTATTGTTCTCTTTGATTGGCCATTAGTCTGTGGGTGGAAAGCTGTGCTAAAATGCAACTTAGTTCCTAAAGTCTCTTGCAAACTTTCCCAAAATCTGGAGGTGAATCTGGGATCTCTATCTGAGACTATAGAACTAGGAATTCCGTGAAGTCTGATTATTTCATCTATATATTTCTTGGACAAGGCATTCAAAAAATATATCTGTCTAATTGGTAAGAAATGTGCTAACTTAGTTAACCTATCAATAATCACTCATATTGCATCATGCTTCGTATTGGTCCTTGGTAATCCCATCAAGAAATCCATTGTAATCTTCTCCCACTTCCATTCCGGAATAGACAAGGGCTTAAGCTTACCTATAGGCACTTGATGTTCTACTTTAACTTATTGACATACTAAGCATTTTCTAGCATACTCCCCAACATCTTTCTTCATTCCTCTCCACCGAAAGTTTTCTTTTAAATCTCTATAAATTTTGGTACTACCTGGATGCATTGCATATAAAGCATTATGTGCCTCATCAAGAATTTCATCCTTCAACTCTTGCATATCTAGAATACATAATATGTTGCCTACCACCAGCAATCAATCTCCTCTTATTCCTATTTCAAAAGGCTTACCATTTTTAATTTCTTCTCTAAGCTTGCTTAAGTATTTATCTTGTTCCTGCAAGTCCTTAATCTTCTCATTTAACACTAGCCTTGGTATAAAATTAGCCAATATACCACTAGATTCGACTTGCCTTAACGTAACCTTTAGTTTGGCCAATTCCTTCAATAAAGGAAGATATATCATCTTCACATACGCCATAGTAGATTTCCTGCTCAATGCATCTGCTATAAAATTAACTTTCCCTGGGTAGTAGTCTATCATCAAGTCATAACCTTTTAATAATTCTAACCATCTTCTTTGCCTCAAATTTAACTCTTTTTGGCTCATCAAATACTTAAGATTTTTGTGGTCTGTAAATACCTTGATGGTGACTCTATATAAATAATGTCTCCATTTTTTTTTAATGCAAATACTATAGTAGTCAATTCCAAGTCATGTGGGATAATTCATCTCATAGGGTTTTAATTGCCTGGAAGCATAGGCAATTACTTTATCTTCTTGCATCAACATGCACCTTAATCCTTTCCTCAAGGCATTGCTATATATTGTTTATCCATCACTACTAGAAGACAAAGTCAGGATTGGTGCAATCGTAAGCTTCTTCTTCAATTCCTTAAAGCTCTTCTGCCATTTTCTGTCCACACAAACTTCTGACTCTTCCTTGTCAATTTGGTGAGTAGAGCTGCAATCATGGAAGAGCCTTTTACGAATCGTCTGTAATAATTGGCTAATCCCAAGAAACTCCTCACTTCTACCATATTCTTGGGTGCTTCCCATCTAACGACAACTTCTATTTTCTATGGATCCACATATACTTCTTTTTTCAAAATGATGTGTCCAAGAAACACCACTTCCTTTAGCCAAAATTCACATTTATCAAATTTGGCTTACAACTATTTCTTTTTCAATGTCTCCGAGGCAATCAATAAATGTTCTTCATGTTCTTTGTCGCTCTTAGAATAAACCAGTATATCATCAATAAAGACTATGATAAATTAGTCTAGGAAAGGCTTGGAGACTCTATTCATGAGGTCCATGAAGGCTGTAGGGGCATTAGTTAATCCAAAGGGCATAACTAGGAACTCAAAATGCCCATATCGTGTTCTGAAAGCAGTCTTTGACACATTAGACTCCTTTATTCTCAATTAATGATAACCCGATCTCAAGTCTATCTTGGAAAAGACTTTTGCTCCTTGTGGTTGATCAAACAAATCATCTATGCATGGGAGAGGATATTTATTTTTGATGGTGACCTGATTTAGCTTCCTGTAGTCCACATACATCCTCAAGGACCCATCTTTTTTTTCACAAAAAGAACCGAAGCTCCCCAAGGCGAAGAGCTAGGCTTAGTAAAACCTTTCTCTAACAACTCTTCTAACTGCTCTTTAAGCTCCTTTAATTCTACTGGAGTCATTTTATAAGGTGGAATTGATCTTGGTGCCATGCCTGGAAAAAGCTCTATGTTGAAATCATTCCCTGACCACAGGAATTTTTTTAATTTTTCTTTATCTACCATCATGTCTAACACATATCCCATGAATGCTTCATACCCTTTCTTCATCATTTTCTCTACTGTTAAAGCTGAAATAATTCTAGACAGGCTTGCTTTCTTGGTTCCCACAAATACCACCTTTTTCCATTTATCCACTTCAAACTCTACTGTCTTCTGTTTACAGTTCAAATTGGCATTATATTTTTCTAAGGTGTCAATGCCCAAAATCACATCTAATCCCTTCATCTCCAATAGCATTAAATCCACCATTAATTTTACCTCACTAATACATATTTCACACTCTCTATAAACATGACTAATAATGACATACTAGCCAATCGGGGTACTAACCATCAAAGGACTATCTAATGGACTTAAATTTCTATCATGCATAATCATACTTGACGAAATAAATGAGTGGGTAGACCCTGGATCAACTAAAACAATAATGTCATCAGGAAACAATTTAACCATACCAGTAACAACCTCTGGAGCTGCTTCTGCTTCCGCCCTGGTTATTGCGAATACTCTAGCTGGTGCTTGTCCCCTCGGTCTTCCTAGAGGATTTACTTTTTTGGCTGCACTGGAACTGCCCACTTCAGTTACAGACTTAACTCCCACAGTCTCAATCCTTCTTAAAGCTTGCGTCTGAGTTCCCTCTCGTCTTACATACTGTGAACACTCCCTAGCCATGTGCCCTTTTTCTCCACACTTAAAACAAACGCCAGTCAGTTTATATCACTCCTCTTTATGGAATTTTCCATAATGATCGCATTTGGGAAAAGATGGCTTTTCCTTTCTCCTCTTTCCCTACCTCTAACAGTTGAGGCTTGAAGAGAAGTAGTTTTCGTTGGTTTAGGCCTATTTGTACCACTGCTCCTAACATCAGACTGTGTGAGGAAATTCCTGGTACTCCTTTCTGGCATAGAAGCATTGCTACTACCACCTCTTCTGAGCTGTCCTCTTCCTTTCCTCTTTTTGTTCACTACACTTTTTATATTTTCTATATTTTCCACCCTTAATGCAGCTTCTACTAATTGTTGAAGGTCACAAAAATTTCGCGCCAACACATTTTCTCTGATGGCCAAATGTAATCCCACTTCAAACCTTTGGCACTTAGCCGCCTCGCTCATCATCAGCTCAGCTACATATCGAGAAAACTATGTAAATCTACACTCATCTTCACTCACTATCGTCTCCCTCTGGGTGAGACTCAGAAACTCCCTCTGTTTTTGTCGGATATACACCTCAAACAGATATTTCTTCTTATAGGTAGCTTGGAAATCTTTCCAAGTTAATGCTTGCGGTTTTAACTGGCTCCCTGGTATACTTTCCCACTAATGCAGGGCATCTCCCTGAAGCAAGCTTACAACATACACAATCTTTCCCTCATCCTCACAATCCATCTGTTCCAATATTCTTTCCGTCTTTCTTAACCATGTTTTAGCTTCTTCTGGAACGGTTGTTCCATAAAAGTCCACTGCGTCATACTTCCTCAGCTTGTCAAATTGTCTCCCTTTCTTAGCTAGTGCTGGGGTAGGAGTTGATGGCATCTGGACCATGGCTTGAACAAAAGTCTGATCAAAGGTTTGCAACATTCTGGGATCAAAAGGATTAGGCATTTGTTCTGGAGGAAGAGGAGACTCCTGCGTTTGTGGTTAAAAGGGCTCGCTTTCCTACCCTACAATCGCCTCAGCAATCTCTGGAGCTCTAGACTCATCAGTACCCTCCTCTTTTGGAGGAGAGTCAGGTGCAGTAGATCCTTGCATAACTCCTCGTGTTCTTTGACGATGAGGCATTTTACTTCTTCAATAAAATATTATCATTTAGCTTACTTTTTATTTTAATCTTATTTCTTACATGTATGCATGATATGCATGCCACTTAATGCATTTAATAAACTTGACAGTGTAAAAAAATAATTTAACAATACAAATACTTTATTACACATCATATATTTCATAGTATAACATCTTCTAAGCCTAGGAATCCTTAGAAACCTTGGGCTTTGATACCAAAGATGTTGGCACAGGTCTTAGTCCTTATTCCGTGGCGACAAGGCGCCAAAATTGGGGGACTTTTAAAATAAAATAAATAAAACTACGATAATGATAAAAAGAACTTATGGTAGGAGCAAAAACAAATACACAATCAAAAAAAAATAAAATAGCATAAAATAAAATAGACGTGAAAATAAATCAGATTGTGAGTCGAACAAATAAACAAACCAATAATAAATAAATAAATAAA
>JAOQMS010042985.1:0-38111 GCA_027563885.1 Erythroxylum longipes
AAAATCAAAATCATTTCAGAAATACTTTTTAGCTTATTGCTTGATTATAAATCTGTAACCCACCTTAAGTTCCTTGTCTACTTCTGTATTTGACTACGACCGTCTTTCCTCTGTGTTTTCTTGCTTCTTTTATACCCCTCCTTGATTTCCTTCACAACAGAACACAACTTCCATTTTCAAAAAACTATTCGGATTCATCTAACTCATAATGCATATTCACAGAAATGCTTACTGTATTCTTCACCAAAAGCTGAGATTTTTACCTCAACAGAAAACTCTTGCTTCTTCTTTCTTTTTACCCCTTGTATTATTCTCATATCCTCTCTTTAGTCTCACAAAGATTTCTGCTTAACTCTCAACTCTCTTCTTTTCACTCTTCATCTGAAGCTTCTCTTCTCTTCTTTCACTCTCATTCACGTTACCACCTGCTAAAAGGACATGCTCACCATGCCTTTCCCAAAAGTCCAATTTACCTTTGTCACTTTATCCATATACTGAAAATGCCCTCATTTTCTTCTCAAGTCTTCTTGCCATAGCTATTATGCTTATGTTAATGAAGAAAATTTTCATTGGGGCCGACATACACAAGACCCTTATGGGAAATGTGTAGTACGTTCTATTTTAGACCTTCCCAAACCATTCTGATGTGCTTATGTGCTCATGTATGTTAACAAGTTTGATGCATTCATATTTTTTAACTTGTGGATTTTGGCATGAAAACTTAAGAAACATGTGCTTTGAAAATTTTTGAAGACAAGTAAAATGATTTCGAAAGTTTTGCTTATCCTTTTATTATAAACTGTTACCCACGAGCTTTGAGTTGATTTAGGAAAGCAACAAGCTTATTTGTTCAAGAACCCTTTTATAATAGGAGACTTTGAGATGATGTTGTAATATGGCTTAGAACACCATCAAAGACTTGTACAAAATTTATTCTTTTGCTGGTAAGGAAATTTTAATTGTGTATGGATGATATTGAGATGATTTTCAGCTTGAACAGTTGGGTTGAGCATAAATTGTGGATTTATATATATACATATACACACGTACGCCTAAGTAGGATTCATGGGAAGGTAAGACAGGAATTATGATAGATCAAATTATAGTTAGATGTGATGAGACAAACAAATTGAGATTTGAGAGTTAAATGAAGTCACTCTGGTAACAGAATGGTTAAGATCAGGACTTTCTAAGGTTGAGAAATGCAAAATTTCAAGCCTTACATAGGGTAGAATTTGTATTATAACTTAAGGGAAACCCTGGATTTGACTTAGGCTGAATTAGACGAAGTTGTCTTCTAGAAAATTTTAGATTTTTCTTTTATCTTTCCAATGATATATAGTATGAAATTTTTGGACCTGTGGATCGAGAGTTATGGTCCTTAAAAAAGGAAATGCTTAGGAGGGAAAAAATGCATCGTCTGTAAAGATGCATCGTCTGTAAACCAACTTCTTCTGTGATGACGTCAACTTCTGTGATGACATCATTTCTTCTGTAAGGATGCATCGTCTGTAAAGATGCATCTTCTGAAAATCAAGTTTTCCTGTGATGACACCAACTTCTGTGATGACGTCATTTCTTCTGTAAGGATGCATCGTCTGTAAAGATGCATCTTTTGTAAATCAACTTCTTCTGTGATGACGTCAACTTCTGTGATGATGTCATTTCTTATGTAAGGATGCATCGTCTGTAAAGATGCATCTTTTGTAAATCAACTTCTTCTATGATGACGCCATTTCTTTAGTAAGGATGCATCGTCTGTAAAGATGCATCTTCTGTAAATCCACTTCTTATGTGATGACGTCATAGGGTCTTAAGCGTTGCATCGTCTTAAGTTGACTTTGCTTCATCTTAAGTTGACTAGGGTTCTGTCTATCTTTTACTTTGCCTATTTATTGTTTCACCTGCATTGCTTCGTCTAAATTACTTCGTCTAACATTGGTTTTATCTGCTTTGCTTCGTCTTCTCTACTTCGTCTGTGTTGCTTCATCTGCCCTTTTTATTTCGTCTGCCTTTTCACTTCGTCTGTGATGACGTCATAGGGTCTTAAGCTTTGCATCGTCTTAAGTTGACTTTGATTTGTCTTAAGTTGACTCCACTTCGTCTTAAGACTTTGCCTCGTCTGCTTTTTGATTCGTTCGTCTTTTGTTTCGTCTACTTTTTGTTTTGTCTACTTTCTGATTATATGATTAAAACTTCTTCTATAGAGTTACATGTGAGATAGTTCTTATTTGAAATTAGACTAGAGAATTGGAGCTACAATTGTGTCGAAGAATTCATGCTTCATCTTCTTTCCGCTTCGTTTGTCTTTTATTTCATTTGCTTGTTTCGTCTGCTTTCCGCTTCACCTGTTTTTCAATTCGTCTGCTTTTGATTGATTTCTTCTAATCTTATCGTCTGGTTCATTTTTGACCCTTTTTTTGATTGAATTTGTCTTCAAGGTCTTCATGAAAGTTGCAGATATTGAATCCCTCTTTCAGATAATCTAAAGAACGCTATGATTCGACATCTGTCAAAAGAGTTATGGCTTTTGTCCCGAGGTAGGTTCAATATGATTTAGATCAAAATCCTATTTGATTCTTTCAGCCATAACTTCATTATCTGACCTCCAAATGAAATGATCCTCATGTATAGATAATCTAGAGGCATAGAGATATAAAATGATCTGAAGGAATAGAATTTTAACCAAGCCTCTAAGATGCTCAATATCTAGATGAAAGTTGAGCATAGAATATTTGCTTCAGTTTAAGGAAGGATTTAGAAGATAGGGCCCGATGCTACGGTATTAAGAAATGAGGATGAACCGAGGATGACTAATGAGGATTAAATGGGAAATACCTTGCATGGTAACAAGTACAAGCACACGTCCTATGGAAAAGAATGTTGGGCTCCAGAATCGAGGTCCAACAGACAGAGTGCACACAGTTCATCACTGATCCTTTAACTAAGTCACTTCCTCGAGTAAATTTTGAGTCTTGTGTACTCGCCTATGGTAATAGATACAAAGGCGATTGGCTTTAGTACAAGTGGGAATTCGTTGGAGTAGTGCTCTAAAGGTAATCACATTTAGCAATTTTGTACAAACTTTATTTTGATTAATAAAGCAAAAGGTATTTTTCATTGATTTGATATTCATTTATATATAAATTGATATTGATCTTAAATCAAATTAATAAAGTCTATGATACAAAACATAGCTTGAAGGAAATCATGATGAAATCATAATAAAGAGATTCTTATTATGTTTAATTGTGCTAGTATCTAAATAATCCCTAGTTATAGGATTAATAAGATAGGACATTATTAATCCAAACAGACTAGCACATATGATACTCCTTGATTTGATCAAGCAGTGGATCTCATAACTGTAAGCTTGAGATGTTTAGAGTTAATATGTGGATGCTTACTAAGGGTAGTAAGTACATCGGATGACTCGGTATGAGATTATCATATGGATGATCTATTAAAGGTCAATGATTAATCTTATTATAGCAACGGTGCAAATATCCTTGGACTTGAGGTACTCAAGGATATATTCGATACTAATCTTGATCTTTGACATTATTCCTTGTTAGACGAGGATGCTCTCAGGGTGGTGATTGGGTACAGATATTGGTATTCAAAGTTAATTGGATAGCCAACAAAGGATTCACCACCCCTGATAGAAGGAGATGATACCCATGACCTCTTATCGAGGTCATTACTTGGAAGTCTCTGGCGAGAGCAGTTATGTGTCATGAAGAGAGTCTTCAATGACACATAAGAGTAATGAGAACCCAGGACAAGAACTAACATCACTTCGACTAGATGTGACGTAATCACTCTAGTGGGAGTTGACATATAGCCCATACTCTGAACTAAGTGGGGTATAGTATGGTGAAAGGATGAGTTGCACGGTAATTGTCTATAGAAAAGTTCATAAGTTGGATAATTAACTATCGAAGAGTTTGTTTGTTAATTCACTTATATTCCGGGAAATTGGCAACATGAAACCCTTCATGATTCGATTGAATTAAGAGTTAATTCAGTGCCTAAAATAATTGGGAACCTAAGGGTCACAAGCATAAAATATCGGATGAAAAACAAGTGTGTATGGCCTAATTTAGGCAAGCCATGATCGTGGCATGTCTACGATCGTGGACGAAGGCAAGACATGCCACCATCGTGGCCAACAAGGCCACAATCGTGGCAGAAGTCACAAAATGACATATAAGTGAGTTCTTCACTTATGTACATGAGCTTCTTTCACTTCTTACACACTCAAGTGATAGAGAAAGGGTTCTAGAACAGTTCTAGGGGGAGTGAGAAGAGTTCCTGAGTTATCTTTGTGCAATATATACAATTGTCGTATAAATCAACATGCATGCAAGATAACCGTGAACTATCACCCATTTGAACATCTACTTGAATTCATCAAGTTTGGTGCTCTAAAACCCTTAAACATTGTTTCATCTTCCTTCTTTGCGTGTTCTTAGGAGATCAAGGAAGGATTTCTTGTTTGCAACAACCTAAACAAGGAGAAGAAACAAGAAAGGAGGAGAAACAAAGGTAAAAATGTTTTTATATTTCATGTTCTCTACATATCCTTACATGCATATATGATCTTGTGGTTTTCGAGTTGTCATGGTGTCAAAATCTTGATTCCAACACTTCCGTTGCATCTACATGCATGTGATGCATACAACTATGGCTAACCCTACCGCTAATGGGTCACACGCATTGAAGATGTGAAGAACGAGTAAAAATGGTTTTAGATAGGGATCTAAGATATGAGAGATGCATGACTAAGCTACACAAGTGTGTTAGTTTAAGGCCATTTGATTATGAATCATATGGCATATGTGAATCTTGCTTATTAAGCAAGATGATGAAATTACCCTTCAATAAGCAAGATGACAAAATTACCCTTTAAAGAAGGGGTGGAAGTTTCAAGTTAAATCAAGTGGGATTAAAAGCCACTCAATTCCCACTATCTCTCCATTAATGTTGAGGGTTAGAGGAAGGTCAAAGAGTGGAAGAAACATCAATTTTGTGCAAGTGTTGTGTGAAAACAATAGGCTTTTTGGTGATGTGTTCATCATCTTCTCTCACTCTCTACAAACACTCTCTCAAAGAATACATCACAAAGGTAGAACTTTGTGTGTGTTCTAACCATTCTTCCTAAGAGGTTTCAAGCTTTGCTCTTCACGTGGATGTCATTAGAGACGTCCTCCTTTGGTTGTTATGGTTTACGACAACCCCAAGAGGTGAAGATAACAAAGAACGAAGGAGATTGAAAGGTACACATCTTAAGTTCATGTTTTATTAAATTCACATCTAATGGCACTTAAAAGTTGTTGGATTTTTGGGTTTTGTTTTATATTTCCACTGCTGTTTTCTATTTTTGATGCATGTGATGTAAGAACAAAACCTAATAACAACCACATATTATGTATCATTTAACCTAGGTTATGTTATCCCTAATGATTACAAATCATTAGTTGCTATACGTGAATTTCAAATATAACAATTATGGATTATATCAAAGTTTTTGCAATAGGTTTGTAAATAAACAATCCAATGAATGTATTCAAATCATCTTTTCATAATACCGATTTAATAAACAAATAATCTAACTATAACTAGAATACTATTATCCATACATAAAACCCAAATCAATTAACATAAGATAAAACAATAAATTTCTAAAGAGAGAAAGAAACAACAAAAACAAAGAAAGAGTGCTTAACTGGGTCGTCGACATTGATGTTGCCTCCAAACTAGTATCAGGAAGCTACCCCTTCATGGGTCTCCTCATTATTGAGAGCTTACCTCCACCTTTGTGCTCTCCCAAAGCCCCCAATATTCCTAAACTCCTGTAACCGAAAACACCTATTTTACTTTCAAATTGCTTCAATTGAAAGTCACTGCCTCCCTCTCACTAGTGCCTCCACCTTTCTATGTTATTTTTATTAAAAACCTACACTACAAAGCCTTACGATAAACCACCTTCTATTCTCTCTTCTGCATTTTATCTTTGCTACATTACATCTGTGTTTTGCCTTTCTAGGCCAATGACATCATTTCTTCTTCTTCTTTTGTTATATGTCTGCGTTTACGAAACGTAAATGTTATTTGCATTCGTACAAAAATTACGTTTATGTTTACGCAAACCTCTAGCTGCTGCATTTTAAATTTTGTTGTTGTCGTGTTGATCTATGCTTTCAACATCTGCTGCATCACCATTTTGCTCACCTTCAGCTACTTTCCTTCTACATTTTGATCCATCATTTTGATGCTACCTGTTCACATCACTCGTATGTGCTTTCCATTAAATTTGTTGTCCATTAAATATGCTATCATACATGGATTCCATTAAAATCACGTACACCTTTACATGAAACATGCACCACCATGAGCCACTTTGATTCATCTTCTTTTTGTTTTCATTTTTCTTGTCTCCTTCTTGTCTTTATTTTCTTCTTCTTACTCTATGAAGACAATTGTGCTTCTTCAAAAAATGGATAAAATATCATGCTTTCGACTCACTTTGACTTCTTTGCTTTTGAATTGTGCCTAAAATCATGTAGGAGTTAAAATATCTTAAGCAATTTCATGTTATTAATTGCTAAGAGTTATGAGTAATTAAATAATTAATTAAGCACATATCACCATTATACCCTTCTTATTTTATCAATTTAATTTCTTAACTTTCAAAAATAGAATTAGGTAAAACTTTAATTGATGCAAAAGTATTTATCATTCATTTTTAAGTAAAGTTCATATTAAGTAATTATTTTGAAATATCATGTTTTAGTATATACAAGTTTTTTATTGTAATGATGTTTTAACATATAAGGATCATTCCAAGTTTGAAATATCATTTATACAAATAAGAATCCCCTGCGTTACATGATTTCTTCTTTATATAGATAGATATAGGATCTATGGGGCAATTACTTAGAAATTTATTTTGCAATATTCGATTTCCAGAACTTGCTTAGGGTTAGAACCCTAGATCAAGCATTACATATACATGCATAACATTATCATTCACACAAGAATTATAGTTGTACACATTACAAAGATAGCATATGCACTCAATTGACTTATCACGGGGTATGAAAGGTTTAAAATGATCATGATGTTAATTGTGAATTGTTTATGTCTTGAATTTTGGTTTGATGGATTAAAATTAGTAATTTGGAATTTATTGGTTACAATTGGGAGATTAATGAATTAAAATGTATATTTATACTAGGAAAAATGCCAAGTGGTAAGACAAATTGACACATGGAAAATTAGGATGACTAAGCCTATGAAATAAGTGACAAATGGCATAGATAAATGAGTGACATTTGGTTTGGGTAATTATTTGACAAATGGTAGCAATGATTGAGTGACAAATGAAATAGTAATTACGTGACATATGGCAGCTTATGGAGAGGACAAATGGAATGCATGTGGTAGCTTATGGAGAGAACAAATGGAATGCATGCATAGGAACTCTTGTCATTATGAAATGGTGACATCTAGCACCTAATAAGTTAAGCTAATGTAGGAGTTGCTTTGTTGGGTTCATTCTCTTCTTTCTTCCCTTCACCATCGAAATATCCACCCTCCCATAACTTTGAAATTTTTCTTCTATTTTGTTGATCACCACTCCAAAATCTAGACAAGATTCTATACAAAGAAAGTTATATGCTGCTATGTTTCATCTTATTGTTTTCTTTGTATTTGAGATATCATGTAAGTTTGAGGCTAGATTAACTTGAGGTTTTGAAGTGGAATTTGAGATTAACAATTAGAAATTTGATCTTTAAGGCATATGATTATGATGATTGAATTAGGAAAGATTGTATAAGATGTTGATGATGAAGTGTGCTGGAATGTGTTAGATGGAGTGGCTCCACTGAACAGGAATCTGTATTTTAGCCATATCTTGATATGTAGATCTAAAAATGGGATTATTTTAATTTTATATTAATCTAGATACATATTCCTACAATTTTCATGAAGGAATTGAATTTGAGTTCTATCTCTAAGGGTTTTGAAATTTGGATTAAAGTTGAGTACTGGATGTTGTCACTGTTTGATAATAGTCTGTAGTATTCTAGGTATAACTCGTGGAATATTAAACCAAAGGGCATTAAATTTATGTAGTTAGAAACTTAAGACATATAGGAACACTTTTTAAGAAGAATATATTGCCCAACTACCTCATTTTCTATGTCATCATGGCCATACAAAACTGACCTGAAAACTTAGCCTGAGAAAAACTGGAAAATGAATAATGAATGAGTATTTTTCTGGTCTGTTTTTGTATATAAAAAATTGGTAGTTTATGGATTGTTGTATGGATGATTTAAGTTGGTAATTTACGTATAATTGATGAGGAATTCATGCTAAATATAGTTGTTATTAAGGTGTTTTCAAATCTAGAAAATTTGAGTTGTAAGTGTGTTGTAAAAGAATGAATGCTCATGACATAAGTGAGCAGAATTTTGTAAGCTTTAGTGTAACCAATTTGGAAGATTAATTAACCTTAAGGAACATGAAATCTGGAAAATTTAAGATGTTATTTATGTCTTTAAGCTTGTTAAATTCGTGAGCTATTGAAGGTAGAAAAGTTACACACATTAGTGATGTTGATGACAAATTCTGGAATCTTAATTTCCGCCTTGTTTACATGTTGAACCAGCTGGGAAATTTCACTCTAAATTATTATATTTGGACTTTATTAAGTTTATGAATAAGCCTATGTTTTTTCTTGATTAATTGGTTAAGATCTTGATAAGTTTACGTAGTTAATTGATGTTATAATCTAAAGAATGCACTATTTTGATATGTTGAGTTCAAATATGGAAATTCTAACTTGTTAAAGGAATAAATGAGTTTTTTTTAATGCAAACATGATCTTTAGGACATGAATAATGTGTTTAAGGTATGGATGAATGAGTATTGAAGAACATTGGGTATTTATTAATGAGAATTGGGTGAATGTATGAGTATATGTTGCTGGAAAAATTTTTTGTGAATGTATAGATTTAGCTTGCTGAAATTTCAAATTTAAAGTACCAATTGTGTATGTGTATTATAAAAAGCTTTTAGATCTTGGAAATGTTCAAGGATAAATATACAAAGTATGATGTTGATTGGTTAGAAATTTGAATAAGGTTACATACCCAGTAAAGGTTAATTGAGCATGCATTGAACATAGCACATATATGTATGTGCATAAGTGAATAAGTATTTAATTGATCAACTTTGTAATGTAAATTATGTGTGTATTGTATGATGTATAGATGCTTAAATCGATCACCATCATCAATACATTGTCGTTACATCCAGGTAATACCGTATACTAGAGCGTACTGTAAGTAACCTAGATGTTCTCACTAGGATTGATTTATTTCTGTTTAACTTCCAATTATTGAACTATTAATGATCTAATTGTGATTATGATATTTTTGGACATTAATAGTCCAAGGAGATTGATAGTTGGGAATGTATTGGAAGTGGTCTGTTTGCTTCTAAATTCTAAAAGATATCTGAATACTCAACATAATTGTTGAATGCCGAATTTAGGTCCGATGAATATGAGATTCTGTCTGTGCATCATAAGTAAATGTTATTCATGGCATATTCTGTGATTTGATGCATTACATTAAATGCATGATCAGATAAAGGCATTGTGACTAGAGTGACCAATTTAAAAGAGCTTTAAGCTCAAAATTCTGTACACAAAGCTTTGCTTCATGATTTCTATATCTAATTGAACCCAATACGAGTCAATATCTGTATCAGTATCTATAGGCACTCGGTTACAATAAATAATAATGAAAGTGGAGTCTCATATGTATTTGCATTTGTACATTTATGATTATGAATTATGTGATTAAGAATCCATTTCTGAAATTGTGATGATAAAGTGATATGCTACATTTGATTAATTGATGTCAATATGATTGATTGGGATATATAAGATCTTAAAGAGTATATAAAATGTGTCATTCATTATGTCTTATTGAGATGAGGAATGTTGTGAATTTTATATGAGTAAGTCCATCAATGATGGTTAGCTCATTGAGTTCATAAAACTCATCAAAATTGGAATATAACTTTTCAGGTACGAGATAGGAGACCTAGTTCCTAAGTTACTCTAGAAGAACAATTTTGGATTAAGAAATGGCTCAAAGGTTTGTCAACTAACGTCTGAGGAATAGTAGACTATTTTATGTAGTTTACTTATGTCATATAGAACTTTTGTATAAAAGTTTGTAAACTTTCAAATGTTTTGGTAACATAAATATATGTTTTAATGACTACAGTGTAAATCATGTTGGCAATGAAATAAAGAGTAGTAGTTGTTTTTTAGTATTGTGTTATTCTTTCTGATGCCATATAACAGAACATGACTGCTCTAACATGACATTATCATAGGATATGTACTTGAATGTCCTCTAGATGTTCTACTATATACTCTATGATAGTAGGGTGTTACACATTTTGTGCAACAACCCTTCCTATCTGATAGAAAAAGATCTAATGATCCTGAATCGATCTTATAACTAGTTATAGTAGGCATGAAGAGGTTAAATTAAATAATTTCTTTTATACACTTGAAGTTGTAAAGCATTTCCCTAAGTTCAATTTTTTGAAAAATAGGAGGATTAGTTTAGATATCAAAGGTTTGTTAGCTTCTAAGTTCAAATTTTATTATTATTATTATTATTATTTGAAAAATTAAATGTGTTAATACTCAAATAATATATGATCTATAACGAATATGAAAGATATCAAAGAGTCTTAACTCAAAGTCATTTTACTTCAAACTCATAGGATTTTAATAGGACTTGTCAAGAGATAACCTACTTTAAATAGATAATTCATCTCACATATGTTGATTAATAATCATCATATGTGCTCTCATTCAATAAATGGGCTCTTGAAGAAGGCCCTCTTATCATCTGCTTTGATTATAGAATAAACACAAATTTCTTTCCCTCCATAGTTCACACATAAGTCAAGAAAAAGAATCTTGAGAAGTAATAGCTCTTTACTGTCATTCCACCCTTTTTGTAAGACCAAACTTATATTTCATGTTAGGTTGTCGTAGGGCATGCTATAAGGAAAAGATTATATAGCCTATTTGTAACATCACGTTCCCATACTAAGGGTTAGAACCTTAAAATATGGTGCATGTGAGATCAAGGAGAGATTAAGAAAAATGCATTTTTATGCTCATGCATAATGTTAGCATACACGAACATGAATTTGAATTTTTGCATACATTAAAATGACTATACATGCATTCGTTGACATTTCTGGGTATAATTGATATATGAATGTGATTATAGTTGGAATTGTGAATTATTTGTATTGAAAATTGATTTTTGAGAGTATAAGCATTGATTTAGATTTTTTGTGAAAATTTCAGGATTTTCTGGAATTTAAGGGTATTTTTGGACTAGAAAAAATGCCAAGTGGCAGAACAATTGATGAATAGTGATAGAAATAAATTTCAAATGTCAGTGGAAATTTTAATATGTGACATTAAGATTTATTGGCAAGTGTCATTGAAAATTGGGTTGCAAATTGGAGACAAACCGATTAGCTTTTTAAAAGAGCCAATTGGAGACCACAAAAAGGTGACAAGTGGCATCCACTCATGATTTTTTTAACCCACATTAAAGACCATTTTGTGGTCTTTCATTTGTCATTCACGACACCTTACTCTTTGGAATGGCCATCTTTCTTGTCTTTCATTTTTACTCCCACGAAATGCTCAAATCTTCTTCATTTTCTTTATCTTCCTCTCCTTCTCACAAAACTCTCTCCTGTAAGCATCAAAGATGAACCTTTCCATCACTAAGTTCTTTGTAACACCCCACTCTCGCAAGACACGTACCTCACATCCTGAGTGATGTTCGAGAACATACCCCGCGAGGGTGGCATGCTAGCACAGTCAGTCAGAAAAATATCGTTATAATTTTTTTTCAACACACATATGCGGAAATCAATAAACAAATTGGGCCCATTCTTTTCTTTAATAACATCAAAATCACATTTATTATTATTACACTCAAGGTCAATCTCATTTATAAACCTTTCCACCAAGGAAGGTTATTACAAAACAGAAATATTCAAATATGCATGTTATAATGATTGCAAAAGGCTCAATTCGATACAAAAATAAGAAAATACAAATGTAGACGCGAACTAATCCTGACCTCTATCTCTTACTCGAATGCAATGGCTATACTCTCATTTGTCTAATTGGGTAATTCTTCTGAGTCTGAAAAAAATATTGCAAATTTTGGGTTGAGCTACCATCCTTGATGGCTTACTAGATCAAATAACATGTATAATTCATATAATCATATAATTCACATCATTTCATTGATAATCATATATCATCGTATATCACTTATTCATTCATTTCACATTCCACATTCAAGACATATCACATTTAGAAATCAGTTAACTATTTAAAATATAACTATCATATGCATATGCAGTGCTCATGAGACTCACTTTCTTTTATTATTTTCATGAACAAGTGCTTATAACTGTCCCGTATCTTTTGTGGATACTGGGTTCATTGATAATTGTCTCATATCTATTGGGGATACCAGGCTCATTTTACATAGTGAGCCTTAGGCTCTTAATCACTATCTGAGCTTTAAGCTCTTTTTTACATTATGAGCTTTAAGCTCTTTTTCACTTTCTGAGCTTTATCTTTTTCGGTGGCTACTCAGGTCACAGCAGCCTTTATCTGTTCATGCATTCATGTAATGGAATGCATCAATCACATATGATCAATCAGTCACTTTCACAAGTCATCAGACCTTAGTCCGGCATTCAACATTTAAGTTAAGAATCACTTTTTCATTCATAGGCATATTCACATTCTTCTTCAGAACTAGGTCCGACATTTAACAATCAAGTTGTGTATCACATATTTCATCAAATTCACATACAAGGAGCACTTCTAATGTTCTCACATTTATCAAACTCCTCAGACCATTAATGTCTGGAATTATCTCAATCACATTCACATCAGTAGTAATTCAATGCATAAATTGAAAACAGAACAAACAATGAAATGAGACCATCTAGGTCGACTCACAGTATGCTCTAAATTAGCATTTGCTTCAAAGATCTAGAAACATCTGGATGTGGACATTTTATCCTGCACATCAATATTATGCAATACACACGTTGCACACACATTAATAACTGCACAATCTTAAGTATTCATTTATGCACAATTGTGTATATGGATAATGAACAATGCATGCTCAATGACAATCCCGAGTATATTATCCAATTTCACATTTTATCCTCATTCTCATTTTATAACTCAATTACTTTTCATTCATTTTTAGCATTATTAGCTCTCACAGTATCCAACTCTCATTCACTTCTATTTAATACCCATTACTCATTCCTTTGAATCACAACTACAATCACATGAACCTCCATATTTCCATTACACACATGTCTTTGGTGCTTTAATACCAACAATTCAATCGCTAATGTTATTATAACATTATATAATCATACAATATCCAAACTCTCATTTCTCCTTATAACATCTCCAAAATTCCAAACCTTCAGGTCAATTTTCCATGATCATTATGACCAGGAAATTGCAGTAATTTGGCAACACTTTCTTCTAAAAAATTATTCTCCTATCTATTAAAATGACACCAAAATCATTCAATTTGGTTTAGTATTCTATGATTTATATCAAAATACCACAGACTAAGTACATTTGACACTTTGGCTAGGACATAATCATGTTGTCAATTTTTACAACTCATATCTCTCAAATAAAATATCCAAAAATTATAAACTTGATAGCAATTGAAAGCTAAGAGAATAATTCACAATTTTTGTGAGGACCTCTTTGCCTAATTTGGCCTATATCATTTCAGTTTATTTAATATAAACTAGACATGATTTCTGTCTCAGGTAATGATACAACCTCAGTCAAAACTCAATGTCAAGCCAGATTTTGAAATTCTTATGGACATAATTAAAACTCTATTTCTTCAGAAAAATTGTATCCCTATGTTTTTATTTTACTAAAAATTGAAAATCATCCCATTTCGATAACTACAGATTAAGATATCATCAAATTACTGAATCATGTTTAAGCTGTGTAGGAAAGTTGGCCATGGCGAAGCCAGGAGTTGGCCAGGACAAACTTATCCCTAGAGGAAAATTCCTCATGAAATCTTTCAAGTTGGACGCGGTGAAGCCAAGAGTTGGTCACGACAAACTTTCACAGAAGCATACGCAGTGAACATGTTACTGCTACAATTTCCAGATTTTACACATCCAACATATTACACCTAACACAACTTGTACATAGATCACCCTTCCCACTTCATTTACTCTTTCCATCTCAACTCAATAACATTCACAAACAATTCATGACATATATTTGATTATTGCCAAAAAAATAGAGCACACACATTTACCCATTCATCATTTACTTCATACACATATTTAACTTCTTACTATCATCAAATCATGTTTAATTCTTCAAATCAAGAAGAGTGATGCGTATACTTACTTGATTTACCCAGGGCTTCTTCAAGAGTCTCCAAGAATCCTAGCTCCTTCAAAATACACGAAAATAAACTTTCAAGGTTAAATGGGTTGGGTCTTTTAGCAACAAGAAGAGGGAGGCAATGAATCTTGAAGAAGCAAGGTGAAAAAGTTGAAAAAAAGTTAACATGATGAGGGTGAGAGTGGATGTCATGGGAGAAGAAGAGAGCAATGAAGAAAATGAAGAAGATGGAGATGAGAGAAGCATATGTCGTATTTAGCAAGTGAAAGATCCAAAATGTGGTCTTTCACTTCATAAATTTGTGATTTTAACAAGTGGAGTGGCAAGTCAATTTGATTCCACTTTCTACTCAAATTTTCTCCTAAATTTCAATGACATATATTATTAAATACCAAAGTCATTTATAAAAATTTCCACTACCAGTTAACTCTTAATTCTACTTCTTTTAATCAATTGTTCTGCCACTTGGCATTTTTCCTAGTCCGAAATACCCCTAAACTTCAGAAAATTCTCAAATTTTCACCAAAAATTCTAAGTCAGTAGATATGCTCTCTAAATCAATTTTTAATATATATAATTCACAATTCCATTTATAATCACATTTATAGATCAATTATACCCAAATTATGTCAATGAATGCATGTACAGCCATTTTAATATGTGCAAAAAATTGAAATTCACGTGCGTGTATGCTAACGTTATGTATGAGCATGAAAATGCATTTTTCTTAATCTCTCCTTGATCTCACATATACCATATTTTAGGGTTCTAATCCTTAGTATGGGAACATGATGTCACATTTCTCCCCCTTAAAAAATTTCGTCCTTGAAATTCTTATCTAATTAATCAAAAAGGTAGGGGTATTGTTTCCTCATATACTCCTCTCTTTCCTATTTAGCTTCATCAGTTGAATAATTTCTTCCAATTGACTGTAGTCATTGGAATCAATCGATCTTTCAATTACTTATTTAGATACCACACTATCTTAATTATTTCCTCAATATATTTTAGTTTACTCACAATTTCACTTCCGGTATTGATAACATATATGTCAGATCATAACGATATTCCCTAATGTGAATCTGAAACATCTTTTAATGATAATACTAAATCATAAGTCAATGGTCCTATCCTCAATAACTTCATATGGACCAATACAATTTGAGCTTAGTTAATTCTTTTTCCTAATCTGAGAACACCTTTTTCTCATTCTAAGCACACCTTGGCAAGGTGATACTCTCAGAGACATTTCATCTTTCGCTTGATAATTCATGTCTCTTTAGTGTTAATACACTTAACTCGTATGTCCATCTCACTATATTCCATATGTCCAATGTTGATCCACCAAACTCATGCATCTTTCTTAAATCACTTAATTTCTAACACATCTCCAATAAATTATGGCCTTCAACTATTTTAGGCCTTATTCAACTAAATATAAAGGTGGACGACTCTTTCTGTCGTATAACGTTGCATACGGTATTCTAATGATATCACTGTGATAATGATTGTTATGCTGAAAGTCAATTAAAACTATACATTGACCTCATGTTTTTATGAACTCTATAATATAAGCTTTAAGCATATCTCTAACAATTAAGACTGTTGGTAACTCATATATTCAATCACCTGCTTCTACATCCTTAGCCGTTAAGTACTAGTTCGTCGTATTCCTACTAGGATGTATAACCTAGGTTTTTCTTAGTTCTTTCTCTAATAATCTCTTTGCTCAATCATCATTATCAGGTACACATACTTCTTATTTCAATCACAAGTATCATTTTCCAATTTAAACTTGAAATTCATATTCATTTTCAATTCCTAAATAAGATTCACAATTCTGGATCCTCACTTCGGGCTTTGTCAATATTTTCATGTGAAACTTATCTTAATTTTCAGTGAAGCCAATACTACTTCATTTTGCCCCAGAATTCAACTCAACATTCTATTCTCTTTATTGTATTAGGTTTAGTAACCTCAATATCTGAATTTGTCCCATTCTGTTATTAAATTTTATGATCAAGCATCAGATACAACACTATCTTTACGGGATAATACTAATTTGTACCATCATAATCTTTCAGTAATCCTATCCATTGTCTCTGTCTTATATCCAATTCTTTCAAACTCAATAAATGCCTCAAATTTTAATGATATATACATTTATATATGTCCAAAATGTTTCACTGTACATATTATGACTCCAAGCGCTTAAGCAATCAATATTATAGCACATTCAAGATCTTATATAAAATAATCAATTTATGAGACTCGAATTGTCTCAATGGATAAGAAATCACTTTATTATGCTGCATTAAATTGCATTCAAATCCCTGGTATGAGATATCGTTGTATACTTCAAAATCTCCAAATCCACAAGATATAATTAATATCGGTCTTATAATTCCTCGATAGTCTCTTTACATTAATTACTCATACAATTTACACATTTTTTCCTTAGAAATTTTTGTCAAAGGGATAAGATCAATTAAAACTCCTTAACAATCTCTAGTGGTATCCAATGTATAGCTAGTTCCAAAGAACTCCAAATCTCTTATACATATGCCTTGGAATTTTCTCACTTTATTATTACCTCAATTTCTTTTGGGTCTCCCAATATGCCATGTTTAGATATTATACGACCTAATATTTTATTCGATCAATTTAAGATTCACTCTTATTAAACTTGGCATTTAATTATTTCTACCTTTATGATATGTAAGATTTACCTCAAGTATTCAAAATATTCTTCCCAACCTTTTGAATACAATCAATATATCCCCTATGATTATAGTCACTAATCAATCCCATTTTGCTTGGATCACTTAAATCTTCAATACCATAATACTGTCAAGGGCATTTGTTAACTCAAATAGATATAGCCAAAACCTGATGTGTCCATAATTAGTTCTCGTAATTCCCTTAAGTAACTAATTCCTCAATGAGGTAATATTATCTCATGTTATTTTCGGTTTTCCCCATTGCCTTCTTTTATCGAATGATTTTCTCCATTCATTCGATTTCCTCTAATTTCTCATTGACTTATTCTAATGTTTGTTCATTCACACTAGTTTCTTCACTCATTTTAATTTATTTACAATCTTAACTTCCTGTGTTGGAAACACATTCATCAGATCTAATTTGTATCTCCTGTACATATTTGTAGAGAATATAATGTGGACCTATATTCTCCTCACACTAACAAGAATGTTGCCTCAAATCCAAAAATCCATTCACGTAGTTGGATACTTTACATCAAACAAAATGCATACACTCTCAGTAGCATATTCTAGCTCTTAAGCCTAAGTCTTAGTTAGAATGGGACTCCGATATTCACTTTTGACTCATTGTAGATTCATTTCTGATTTGTTCCTTCATTTATCATTCTTAAAATAAACTATCTAGTCTACTTAACCTAATTTGGTGAAATTCTTCTTCCAAGGAAGAATTCATGCTACATTCATCTATATTGTTCATATAATCCTTATCAATCCATTGTTATCATCATTGTATTATCAGCCATTCTTAATACCTCAAAAAGACCAATTTCTTTCGTTCTTATTGGGTCATAACGTTCTGGTTACCAAATCTCGATGTAGTAGTAGACATGATTATTGTCACATATACTTAAGTGTGTATCATCAGGGTCATTCCATTCTATCACGAGATTTATTTCCGACAATTCTCCAGTTTGTATCTAATACACTAATGATACTTGATTTCAATTGATCCTAGATAATATTTCTCTCTTTATTCATGACCACAATCGGGGTATCCCTTCCACGATCATGACATAAACCTAAATTAAAAAAAAAATTTGGCCACCATCGTGGCCTGCACTTTCTTCCTCGCAATAACATACATACTAACATCAATTCTACTCTAATTTTCCAAAATTTACCTCTTCTGATGCTACCTTATTTCATAATGAGTCATCCACCATATTGAGTGCATCAACTCTTCTTATTTGATTTGTCATCTTTTTCTTTATCTCATTCATAAATAAAATCATATCTTATATCCATTTCTAACTTCCTCCTTACTACACATCATTCGTCTCATGAAAAGTCATTTATGTCTATTTCATTCCCCTTTTTTTCCTTCCTCATTTCTATCTCATTTCCTATTGTCGTTCATTTCATTTTCCATATATATATCCTCAATCCATTTAGAATTATAGATGCATAATCATCATGAAATTTTGATCTCAATATCACAAACATATTCTTATGCTAAATCATAACTCTTATCACATTTATCTGACATTCATTTCAAGTGTAAGTTTAACCTCTCAAGGTTATAGAAAATTTTATTTTCTTTCAACTTAGCTTGTACACTTTAAATCTCATCATTTCTACTTATATCTCTATTTTCCTCAAACAATCCACGACAATGTATTCACATCTATTTCAAATTCGAGGATATACCACCATACTACAATATTGATGTCATATTCCATAATACATCCACCAATAAAATTGTGTTAGATCTTTATCTTTCATATCTAACCATATACTATCTCTCATTTCTAATTATTCCCAAATTTTCGTTTTCTCATATTTTGACAGATCATCATTTTTCTCACTATTCTTATTTGCTCAGGCTCTTAACAAATGCTCATGTGTGTGACTCATGTACATGCGACTCAGACTAGGGATCAGTTACTACTGCCTACTATGACAAGTCAAAAATGCATGTAACTTGACACATCTTTCAAAAAAACTGCCCATGTAAGATACTAAATCTGGTCTCTAATACCAAATTGTAACACCCCAATCTCGCAAGACATGTACCTCATATCCTGAGTGATGTTCGAGAACATACCCTGTGAGGGTGGTATGCTAGCATAGTCAGTCAGAAAAATCTCGTTACAAATTTTTTGTTCAACACAAATATGCAGAAATCAATAATCAAATTGGACCCATTCTTTTCTTTAATAACATCAAAATCACATTTATTATTATCACACTCAAGGTCAATCTCATTTACAAACCTTTCCACTATGGAAGGTTATTACAAAACATAAATAGTCAAATATACATGTTACAATGATTCCAAAAGGCTCAATTCGATACAAAAATAAGAAAATACAAATGCAGATGTGAACTGATCCCGACCTCTATCTCTTACTTGAATGCAGTGGCTATACCGTTGTTTGCCTAACAGGGTAACTCTTCTAAGCTTGAAAAAAATATTGTAAATTTTGGGTGAGTTTTGCAAACTCAATGAGCGACCATCCTCGATGGCTCACTTGATCACATAACATGTATAATTCATATAATCATATAATTCACATCATTTCATTGATAATCATATATCATTGCATATCACTTAATCATTCATTTCACATTCCACAGTCAACACATATCACATTCAGAAATCAGTCAACTATTTAAAATATAACTATCATATGCATATGCAGTGCTCATGAGACTCTTTTTTTAATTATTGTTGTGACCAAGTGCCTATAACTGTCCCGTATCTATTGGAGATACCAGGCTCATTGATAACTGTCTTGTATCCGTTGTGGATACCGGGCTCATTTTACATAGTGAGCCTTAGGCTCTTAACCACTATATGAGCTTTAAGCTCTTTTCACATTCTAAGCTTTAAGCTCTTTTTTAGTGGCTACTCAGGTCACAATAGCCTTTATCTGTTCATGCATTCATATAATGGAATGCATCAATCATATATGATCAATCAGTCACTTTCACATGTCATCAGACCTTGGTCCGGCATTCAACATTTAAGTTGAGAATCACTTTTTCATTCATAGGCATATTCACATTCTTCTTTAGAATTAGGTCCGGCATTTAACAATCAAGTTATGTATCACATATTTCATCAAATTCACATACAAGGAGCACTTCTATGTTCTCATATTTATCAAACTCCTCAGATGATTAATGTCTGGAATTATCTCAATCACATTCACATCAGTAGCAATTCAATGTATAAATTGAAAACAGAACAAACAATGAAATGAGACCATCTAGGTTGACTCACAGTATGCTCCAGATTAGCATTTGCTTCCAAAATCTGGAAACGTCTGGATGTGGACATTTTATCCTACACTTCAATATTATGCAATACACATGTTGCACACACATTAATAATTGCACAATCTTAAGTATTCATTTATACACAATTGTGTATATGGACTATGTACAATGCATGCTTAATGACAATCCTGGGTATATTATCCAATTTCACATTTTATCCATATTCTTATTTTATAACTCAATTACTCTTCATTCATTTTTAGCATTATTAGCTCTCACAATATCCAACTCTCATTCACTTCTATTTAATACCCATTACTCATTTCCTTTGAATCATAACTACAATCATATGAGCCTCTACATTTCCATTATACACATGTATTTGGTGCTTTAATACCACCAATTCATTCACTAATGTTATTCTAACATTATATAATCATACAATATCCAAACTCTCATTTCTCCTTATAACATCACCAAAATTCCAAACCTTCGAGTCAATTTTCCATGATCATTATGAGCAGGAAATTGCAGTAATTTGGCAACACTTTCTTCTAAAAAATTATTTTCCTATCTATTAAGTTTCTAGTGACACTAAAGTTATTCAATTTGGTTCAGTATTCTATGATTTATGCTCAAAATACCACAGACTAAGTACATTCGACACTTTGGCTAAGACATAATCTCTCAAATCAAATATCCAAAAATTATAAACTTGATAGCAATTGAAAGCAAAGAGAATAATTCACAACTTTTGTGAGGACATCTTTGTCTAATTTGGCCTATATCATTTTAGTTTATTCAATATAATCTAGACATGATTTCTATCTCGGGTAATGATACAGCCTCAGTCAAAACTCAATTTCAAGCCAGATTTTGGAATTCTTATAGACAGAATTAAAATTCTATTTCTTCAGAAAAATTGTAGCCCAATGCCTATAGTTTACTAAAAATAAAAAATCATCCCATTTCGATAACTACAGATCAAGATATCATCAAAATATAGAATCATGTTTAAGTTGTACAGGAAAGTTAGCCATGGGAAAGCCAAGAGTTGGCCGCGACAAATGCCAAACAAGGAGTTGTCCACGATGAACTTATCCCGAGAGGAAAATTCCTCATGAAATCCTGCAATTTGGCAGCGGAGTTGGCCGCGACGAACTTTCACAAAAGCATACGCAGTGAACATGTTACTGCTACAATTTCCAGATTTTACACATCCAACATCTTACACCTAACACAACTTGTCTATAGATCACCCTTCCTACTTCATTTACTCTTCATTCTCAACTCCATCTCAACTCAATATCATTCATAAACAATTCGTGACATATATTTGATCATTACCTAAAAAATAGGGCATACACATTTACCCATTCATCATTTACTTCCTACACATATTTAACTTCTTACTATCATTAAATCATGTTTCATTCTTCAAATCAAGAAGAGTGATGCTTATACTTACTTGATTTACCCAGGGCTACTTCAAGAGTCTCCAAGAACCTTAGCTCCTTCAACATACATGAAAATAAACTTTCAAGGTGAAATGGTTTGGGTCTTTTAGCAACAAGAAGAGGGAGGCAATGAATCTTGAAGAAGCAAGGTGAAAGAGTTAAAAAAAAGTTAACATGATAAGGGTGAGAGTGGATGTCGTGGGAGAAGAAGAGAGCAATGAAGAAAATAAAGAAGATGGAGATGAGAGAAGCATATGTCATATTTAGCAAGTGAAAGATCCAAAATATGGTCTTTCACTTCATAAATTCATGATTTTAACAAGTGGTGTGGCAAGTCCATTTGATTCTACTTTCTATTCAAATTTTCTCCCAAATTTCAATGACATATTTCATTAAATCCCGAAGTCATTTATAAAAATTTCCACTGACAGTTGACTCTTAGTTATACTTCTTTTAATCAATTATTCTGCCACTTGGCATTTTTCCTAGTCCAAAATACCCCTAACTTTAGAAAATTCTCAAATTTCACCAAAAATTCTAAGTCAATAGATATACTCTCCAAATCAATTTTTAACATATATAATTCACAATTCTACTTATAATCACATTTACAGATCAATTATACCCAGAATATGTCAATGAATGCATGTACAGTCATTTTAATATGTGTAAAAAATTCAAATTCACGTGCATGTATGCTAACGTTATGCATGAGCATGAAAATGCATTTTTCTTAATCTCTCCTTGATCTCACATATACCGTATTTTATGGTTCTAATCCCTAGTATGGGAACAGGATGTTACATTCTTTCTATCTTTTCTTTTTGATAAAAGACCCACCTATTCTACTTTGGCAAGATGAGGATCGTGTATGTTGGAGAACCTAGGGTTTCATGGTGATTGAAGAAGCTTTGGGTAAATCAAGTAAGTATAAGCATCACTTTTCAATTGATGAATGAAACATGTTTTGATAATATTTAAGAGTCAGATGTTCATAAAATGAGAATGGGTACATGAAAAAACGTGGATGAGAAATGGGGATAGATTCATGTCTTGTTATTTTTTGTTTTGATGGGTAATAAATTATGAAATGATATAATGTTGGATTAAATTGAGTAAATGGTGTTTCAAGTGTGTTGGAAAAATGTTAGCTATAACATTCTCCATTAATTATGCATCTATAATTTTGATCATCACTTGTTCTGTAGTTATCCAAATGAAATGATTCTTGATTTAGAGTAAACTAGAGACATAGGGCTACAATTTGTCTGAAGAAATCGAATTTTAATTCTATCTTTAAGCATTTTAAAATCTCTCTTGAAATCAAATCTTGATTGAGGCCATAGTACTACCCGACACAAAAATCATATCCTGTTGTTATTGAATAACCTGTAATGATAAAAGCCTAATTAGACAAAGATGTCTTCACAAAAGTTATAAATTATTCTCTTATCTTTCAATTGGTATCAAGTTTGTAATTTTTTGATATTGGAGTTGAGATATATGAGTTGTACAATTTGATAACATGATCATGTCCTAACCAAAGTGTCTAATGTACTCAGTTTGTGGTATTTTGAGCCTAAATCATAGAATACTAAACCAAATTGAATGATTTCGATGTTATTAGAAACTTAAGACATAGAGGAATGTTTTTTTAGAAGAACTCATTACTTAAAAACCTCATTATCAATGTCAAAATGGCCATCAACCAAAAAGCTACCTTAAGAAAAACCTGGAAAAAGAGTGACCTGGAGATTTTAAGGTTCTGTTAAGATTTCTATCACAATCGTGGCAGGGACTACATGATCGTGGCCAGACCTATTAATGAAAAGAATCATCTTTTGAGTGAATTATGAACCTATTAATGTTAGGGTGTCCCTATATGAGGTATTTAGGCCTAAATGATATCTTGAATGAACTTAGTTGATGATGAATGAGGTGATTAAAGTGAGTAAAGAGTATTTGGGATTAAAGAATGATTAAAAGGTGTTATTATTTGTTTTTGAGATGGGAATTAAGAAAAGATACCTGGGATTGTCATTGAGCGTGCATTGTACTTAGTTCATATACACATTTGTGCACAAATGAATACTTAAGATTGTGCAACTATTAATGTTTGTGCAATGTGTGTATTGCATAATATTGATGTTCAAGATAAATTGTCCACATCTAGACATTTCCAAATATAGGAAGCAAATGCTAATCTGGAGCGTACTGTGAGTCGACCTAGATGGTCTCATTTCATTGTTTATTCTGATTTTAATTTCTACATTGAATGACTACGGTTTTGATTATTATGCAATGCGAATATGTTTGATATGAATTTGATTTGCCTATGTTGATGCCGGACAATGAAGGTTCGAGACTTAATAGATGAATGTGATATTGAAGCTACTCGTATATGAATGTGATGGAATAAATGTTGCTCAACAATTATGTTGAATGTCGGACTAAGGTACGATGATAAATGTGATCCAAATGTGAATTTAAAGTCATATGATTGGATGAGAATATCAGAATGTGATGCATTCCATCATATGAATGCATGAAACATAAAGGTCGTTGTGACCGGAGTAGCCACCAAAAAGGAGAATTTGATTGACTGACTGATTTACCATTACCCTTGTGGGGTACGTACTCTTATATCACTCAAGATGTCGGGTACGTGTCTTGCGAGAATGGGGTACTACAGTTTGGTATCAGAGCCCAGATTTAGTTTCTTACATGGGCATTTTTTTCCTCTAAAAGATGTGTCAAGTTACATGCATTTCAGACGTATCATAGCAGGCAGTAGCAACTAATCCCTAGTCTGAGTCGCATTTATATGAGTCATATGCATGAGCATTTATTAAGAGCGTGAGCAAATAGAAATAGTTAGAAAAATGATGATCTGTTAGAATATGAGAAAATGGAAATTTGCGAATAATTAGAAATGAGAGATAGTATATGGTTAGATATGAAAGATAAAGATCTAACACAATTTTATTGGTGGACGTATTATGGAATACGACATCAATATTATACTGTGGTAATATATCCTTGAATGTGATATAGATGATGTGAATACATTATCGTGGATTGATTAAGGAAAGAAGTGATATAAATAGGAATTAAGAGATTCAAAGTATATAAGCCAAGTTGAAAGAAAATAAAATTTTCTATGACTTGGGAAGGTTAAACTTGGACTTGAAATGAATGTCGGATAAATGTGATAAGAGTTATGATTTAGCATAAGAATATGTTTGTGACATTGAGATCAGAATTTCATGATGATTCTGCATCTATAATTCAGAATGGATTGAGGATATCATATGAAAGATGAAATGAATGAAAATAGGAAATGAGATAGAAATGAGGAAGGAATAAAAGGGGAATGAAATAGACATGAATGACTTTTCGTAAGATGAATGATGTGTAGTAAGGACAAAGTTAGAAATGCATATAAGATAGGATTTTATGTATGAATGAGATAAAGAAAAAGATGACAAATCAAATAATAAGAGTTAATGAACCCAATATGGTGGATGACTCATTATGAAATGAGGTAGCATTAGAAGAGGTAAATTTTGGAAAATTGGAGTAGAATTGATGTTAGTATGTGTGTTAATGCGAGGAAGAAAGTGCAGGGCACGATGGTGGCCTGAAATTTTTTTTTAGGTTTTTGTCACGATCTTGGTAGGGATACTCAGATTATTGGCAGGAATAAAGAGAGAAATATTGTCTAGGATCAATTAAAGTCAACTATCATTAGCATAATATATATAAACTGGAGAATTTTCAAAAATAAATCTCGGGATAGAATGGAATGACCTTGATGATACACACTTAAGTATATGTGACAATAATCATGTCTACTACTTCATCGAGTTTTGGTAACCAGAACATTATGACCTAATAAGAAACTATAGAAATTGGTCTTCTTAAGGTATTAAGAATGGTTGATAATGCGATGATGATAACAATTGATTGATAAAGAGTACATAAACAGTACAGATGATATTAGCAAGAAGTATTCTTTCGTAGAAGAAGAATTTCATTGAATTAGGTTAAGCAGAATAGATAGTTTACATTAAGAATGATTAATGAAGGAAAAAATCAGAAATGAATATATAATGATTCAAAAGTGAGTGTTAGAGTCTTAGGCCTAATGGAGACACAAGCATAAAATGTAGAATATGCTACTGAGAGTGTATGCATTATGTTTGATGTAAAGTATCCAACTATGTGATTAGGTTCTTGAATTTAAGGTGACATTATCACTAAAGTGAGGAGAACTTAGGTCCACATTATATTCTCTGCAAATATGTACAAGAGATACAAATTAGATCTGATGAATGTGTTTCCAACACAGGAAGTTAAAATTGTAAATATATTGAAATGAGTGGAGAAACTAGTATGAATGAACAGACATTAAAATAAGTCAACGTGAAATTAGAGGAAATCAAATGAATGGAGAAAATCATTCAAGAAAATAAGTCAATTGGGAAACCAAAAATAATATGAGATAATATTACCTCATTGAGGAATTAGTTACTTAAGGAATTACGAGAACTAATTATTGGCACATAAGGTTTTGGCTATATCTGTTTGAGTTAACAAATGCCCTTGACAGTATTATGGTATTGAAGATTAAAGCGATCCAAGCAAAATGGGATTAATTAGTGACTATAATCATAGAGGATAAATATAAAATGTGTTCGAAAAGTGGAGAAGAATATTTTGAATACTTGAGGAAATCTTATATATCATGAAGGTAGAAATAATTGGATGCCAAGTTTAATAAGAGTGAATCTTATCTTGATTAAATAAAATGTTGGGTCGTATAGTATCTGAACATGGCATATTGGGAGACCCAAAGAAAATTAAGGTAGTGATGAAGTGAGAAACTCCAAGGCATATTTATAAGAGATCTGGAGTTCTCTGGAACTAGCTGTATATTAGATACCACTAGAGATTGTTAAGGAGTTTTTATTGATCTTAGCCCTTTGACCAAAATGTCTGAGGAAAAATGTGTAAATCATATGAGCAATTAATGTAAAGAGAATTTTGAGGAATTATAAGACCGATGTTAATTATATCTTATGGATTTGGAGATTTTGAAGTATACATTGATATCTCACACTAGGGATTCGAATGCAATTTAATGTAACATAATAAAGTGATTTCTTATCCATTGAGACAATTCAAGTCTCATGAGTTGATTATTTGATACAAGATTTTAAATGTACTATAATAGTGATTGTTCGAGAGCTTGGAGACATAATATGTATAGTGAAACATTTTGGACATATATAAATGTACAGATCATTAAAGTTAAGGCGCTTATTGAGTTTGAAAGAACTGAATATGAGACAAAGACAATGGATAGAATTACTGAAAGATTATGATGGTACAAATTAGTATTATATAGTAAAGATAGTGTTGTATCTGATGTTTGAACATAAAATTCAATAACGAAATGGCACAAATTCAGATATTGAGGTTACCAAGCCTAATGTAATAAAGAGAATAGAATGTCGAGTTGAATTTTGGGGGAAAATGAAGTAGTATTGGCTACATTGAAATTTAAGATCAGTTTCACATAAAAAGATTGACAAAGCCCGAAGTGAGGACCCAGAATTTTGAATCTTATTGAGGAATTGAAAATGAATATGTATTTCCAGTTTGAATAGGAAAATAATACTTGTGATTGAAATAAAAAGTATATCTACCTAATAATGATTATTGAGCAAAGAGATTATTAGAGAAAGCACTAAGAAAAACCTAGGCTATACATCCTAGTAGGAATACGACGAACTAGTACTTAACGGCTAAGGATGTAGAAGTAAGTGACTACATGTATGAGTTGCCAACAGTCCTAACTGTTGGAGATATGCTTAAAACTTATATTTTGGAGTTCATAGAAACATAAGGTCAATGTATAGTTTTAATTGACTTTAAGCATAACAATCATTATCATAGTGATATCATTAGAATACCGTATGCGACGTTATATGACAAAAAGCGTCCTCCGCCTTTATATTTGGATGAATAAGGACTAAAATAGTTGAAGGCCAGAATTGATTGGAGATGTTATTGATAAGTGAAATTAATCTGTGTTAGAAATTAAGTGATTCAAAAAAGATGAATGAGTTAAGTGGATCAACACCAGACATATGGAATATAGTGAGATGGAACATCTCTTTAGTGTTAAGTGTATTAACACTAAAGAGATGTGAATTTTCAAAAGAAAGATGAAATGTCTCTGAGAGTATCACCTTTCCAAGGTGTGCTTAGATTGAGAAAAAGGTGTGCTCAGATTAGGAAAAAGAATGAACTAAGCTTGAATTGTATTGGTCCATATGAAGTTATTGAAGATGGGACCATTGACTTATGAGTTAGTATTATCAATAAAAGATGTTTCAGATTCACACAGTGTTACATGGATATGTTTAGGAAATATCGTTATGATTTGATATATATGTTATTGATACCGGAAGTGAAATTGTGAGTAAACTGAAATATATTGAGGAAACAGTTAAGATAGTGTGGTATTTGAATAAGTAATTGAAAGATCGATTGATTCCATTGACTTAGTCAATTGGAAGAAATTATTCGAGTGATGAAGCTAAATGGGAAAGAGAGGAGTATATGAGGAAGCAATACCCCTGCCTTTTTTATCAATCAGATAAGAATTTTGAGGATGAAATTTATTAAGGGGGATAAATGTAACATCATGTTCCCATACTAAGGGTTAGAACCCTAAAATGCAGTACATATGAGACCAATGAGAGATTAAGAAAATCACATTTTCATGATCATGCATAATGTTAGCATATACACACACGTGAATTGGAATTTTTGCATACATTAAAATGACTGTACATGCACTCATTGACATTTTCAGGTATAATTGATCTATAAATGTGATTATAATTGGAATTGTGAATTATTTGTATTGAAAATTGATTTTTGAGAGTATAAGCATTGATTTAGAATTTTTGGTGAAAATTTGAGGATTTTCTAGAATTTAAGGTTATTTTTGGACTAGGAAAAATGCAAAGTGGCAGAAAAATTGATGAATAGTGATAGAAATAAATGTCAAATGTCAGTGGAAATTTTAATATGTGACATTAAGATTTATTGGCAAGTGTCATTGAAAATTAGGAGAAAATTGGGTTGAAAATTGGAGAGAAACCGACTAGCTTTTTAAAAGAGCCAATTGGAGACCACAAAAAGTGACAAGTGGTATCCACTCACAATTTTTTTTACCCACATTAAAGACCATTTTGTGGTCTTTCATTTGTCATTCACGACACTTTACTCTTTAGAATGGCCATCTTCCATGTCTTTCATTTTTACTCCTACGAAATGCTCAAATCTTCTTCATTTTCTTTATCTTCCTCTCCTTCTCACAAAACTCTCTCCTCTAAGCATCAAAGATGAACCTTTCCATCACTAGGTTCTTGCTATCTTTTCTTCTTGATAAAAGACCCACCTATTCTACTTTGGCAAGATGAGGATCATGTATGTTGAAGAAGCTAGGGTTTCATGGTGATTGAAGAAGCTTTGGGTAAATCAATTAAGTATAAGCATCACTCTTCTTGAATTGACGAATGAAACATGTTTTGATGATAGTTAAGAGTTAGATGTTCAAAAAATGAGAATGGGTACATGTAAAAACGTGGATGAGAAATAGGGATAGATTTATGTCTTTTTTTTTATGGGTAATAGATTATAAAATGATATAATGTTGGATTAAATTGAGTAAATGGTGTTTTAAGTGTGTTGGAAAAATGTTAGCTGTAACATTCTCCATTGATTATGCATCTGTAATTTTGATCATAACTTGTCGTGTAGTTATCCAAATGGAATGATTGTTGATTTGAAGTAAACTAGAGACATAGGGCTACAATTTTTTTGAAGAAATCGAATTTTAATTCTGTCCTTAAGTATTTTAAAATCTATCTTGAAATCAAATCTTGATTGAGGCTATGGTACTACCCGAGACAGAAATCATATCCTGTTCTTATTGAATAAAATGTAATGATTGAGGGCGAATTGGACAAAGATGTCTTATAAAAGCTATAAATTATTCTCTTATCTTTCAATTGGTATCAAGTTTGTAATTTTTGGATATTGGAGTTGAGAGACATGATTTGTACAATTTGACAACATGATCATTTCCTAGCCGAAGTGTCAAATGTACTCATTCTGTGCTATTTTGAGAATAAATCATAGAATACTAGACAAAATTGAATGATTTTGGTGTTGTTAAAAACTTAAAACATAGAAGAATATTTTTTTAGAAGAACTCATTGCTAAAAACCTCAGTATCAATGTCAAAATGGCCATGCAAAATTGACTAAAAATCTATCTTGAGAAAAACTTGGAAAAATAGTGACCTGGAGATTTTATCACGATCGTGGCAGGGACTGCACGATCTTGGCCAGACCTATTGATGAGAAGAATCATCTTCTGAGTGAATTATGAACCTATTAGTACTAAGGTGTTCCCATATGAGGTATTTAGGCCTAAATGAGATCTTGAATGTACTTAGTTGATAATGAATGAGGAGTGAGTAAAGAGCATTCAGGATTAAAGAACGATCAAAAGGTGTTATTAGTTGATTTTGTTATGTGAATTAAGAAAAGATACCTGGGATTGTCATTGAGCATGCATTGTACCTAGTTCATATACAAATTTGTGCATAAATGAATACTTAAGATTGTGCATTATTAATGTGTGTGCAGCGTGTGTATTGTATAATATTAATGTGCAAGATAAAATGTCCACATCTAGACATTTCCAAATTTGGAAAGCAAATGCTAATCTGGAGTGTACTGAGTCGACCTAGATGGTCTCAATTCATTGTTTGTTCTGATTTTAATTTCTACATTGAAGGACTATGGTTATGATTATTATGCAATGTGAATATGTTTGATATGAATGTGATTTGCCTATGTTGATGTCGAACAATAAAGATTCAAGACTTGATGCATGAATGTGATATTGAAGTGCTACTCGTATGTGAATGTGATGGAATAAATATTGCTCAATAATTATGTTGAATGCCGGACTAAGGTCCAATGATAAATGTGATCCGAATGTGAATGTGTAGTCATGTGATTGGATGAGAATATGAGAATGTGATGCATTCCATTACAAGAATGCGTGAAACATAAAGGCCGTTGTGACCGGAGTAGCCATTGAAAAGGAGCTTAAAGCTCAGATTGTGAAAAAGAGCTTAAAGCTCAGAAAGTGTATAAGAGCCGAAGGCTCACTGTGTAAAATGAGCCCGGTATCCCCAACAGATACGGGATAGTTATTAATGAGCCCGGTATCCACAATGGATATGGGACAGTTATAGGCACTCGTTCACAATAATAACAAATTGAAAGTGAGTCTCATAAGCATTACATATGCATTTGATGTGAATGATGTTAATAATTTGACTAATTTTTGAATGTGAGATATGTTCAAGTGAATGTCAAATTACGTGTATATATGAACTGTACATGTTATGTGATTGATTGAGCCATCGAGGATGGTCACTCACTGAGTTTGCAAAACTCACTCAAAACTTGCAATAATTTTTTTCAAGTTCAGAAGAGTTACCCCGTTAGGCTAACGGGAGTATAAACACTGCATTTGAGTAAGAGATAGGGGTAGGGATCAGTTCGCGTCTGCATTTGTATTTATTTATGATAACTTTCCAAATGGGTAATGTTTGTAAATGATTTTTGTAATGTAATAATAATTTATGAATTTTATCTGCAATGGGACCTAATGACTAATGACTAATGACTAATAAAATTCGGATGATTTATGAAATGATTGTAACCCTTATGTATGTAAATGATTTTGTAATGTAATGATTGTAACTCTTGTAAATGAAAATGTTTATAAATAAAAATGGGCCCGATTTGTTTATTAAGTTTCCGCAATATGCATTCATTATTTTAAAAAAAATTGTATTGAATTTGATTGACTGACTGACTGATCTAGCATGCCATCTTTGTGGGGTATGTATTCGAATATCACTCAAGAAGTCGGGTACATGTCTTGCGAGAGTGAGGTTCTACACTATTGTATATGTAATTAGTGAACTTATAATTGAAAAAGAGGTGATAATGTATTTTAGATGTAATGGAACAAAGAATACATTTAGTGGTGGTTGTAAATCTAGTCGTCCTATCTTTAATAGAGAACCTGTCATAAATGGCAAGCCATATTAAGAAGCATATTTTTTTAACTACCTAAGGAAAATATATGAGTTTAGACTAGGGGACTTTCGAGTTCCTATTCCTTAGAGTTTCTTTATATGACCTGTTGATAAAGGCATTTATGGAATTACTTGCCTATTGAAAGTCCCTTGAGCTTGAAGCACCTAGCCTCCTTTGTAACAGCATTAATATACTATCTTTGGTTTTCCAATTACGGTTTAAATTCATTATCAATGATCACTTGTTTAAAAGTGGCTTCTATTTGTATGTTTATTCTCATTTAGGAAAATAAATCATTCTAAAGCACTCTAATTATCATTCTAGAATTTAGCTATAGAACAACCCCTAGCTTGATTCTAATCCGTTCTCTTTCTTTTCCTCTTAACTTCAGTAAATGTAGAATTTTCTATTAGAAATCATACTTGGTTAACATGTCAAGAAATCATGTTGATTCAAGTGAAAAGAGTGAATCCACCATATCTACAAATATTCTTTGTCATTTAACAACCTTTATGTCCTCTTTATAACCAGTGTTTTGTTATTAAGCTTAAAAGGAATTACCCTAAGGCCTCCTTCTACCTTTTGTTGACACATAATTTTCCATAATACTTTGGCTATATAAGAAGAGTTGGAGGTTCTTGTCTTTCTGAAATTTCTAAACAAATTCTCTACAGTCTTAGTTAGAGATACAGGGAGAGCAATATAAGTTGCCTAGTGAATATACAATGAGTTTAAGACAAAGTTGATCAATTTAACTCTCCTTGAAAAGGAAAAGATCTATTACAGTATTTATCAATTCTCTATTTAACTATAATGATTAACGATAAGAACTCAACATAATTTAGTTTCTTATGATGAGATACTAGAATTCACAAATAAGTGAATGAAGTATCCTTCTCTTTGAGGCTTATAATAATGATAACCAATTAGTAAGATAAGCTATGAAAAATCAACTTTTCTTCTTGTTCAAAGATAAACTAGAGATAGTTTTGAATATGTCTAATGCATTTATCAGGGCCCTTATAGAATGTTAATCTACACCAAAGAAAAAATAGAACTCATCTATAAATGCTAAGCTATGAATCTCTAACCTCTCATATTTCGTGTGATATTTAAACTTCTTTCCAAGCTAATGCAATGTTTAATCAGCTTTGAGAGTACCTAGCAAATAGGTAAGGAAATAAAGGATTTGCTTTCCTAATGCCTCTTACCCTCTTAAACAAATTGGTTTGAGAACCATTTACCAAAATGCTATAAGAAAATATTATGAGACATTGTTATATCTGATCAGGTATTGATGTGTGTAAGTTTTAATAAATAAACCTCGATAATTTGTAAGCGCACAGTTTGTTAATGTAATACCTAAGGTGTCGATCCCACGAGGAGGGATAATCTAATTGTAAAATATTAGGCTAGAAAATAATACAAAAGTTTAAATTTCAGGAACTAAAAATGAGAAATTAATTCCATCAATCAAATAAAATTAAGAATCAATCACAGAAATACTAAGTACTAAGCAATTGTAGCACACCCAAGAATCAACCTAAGGATATTAGAAAGGGAATTTTACTTATCCTTAATTCTAATTTTATTGATTATGAATTATCGGATGGTTAGTTCTAGACGATCCTAGGGTTGATCTCTCAATTAACAACATATCCAAAATCCTAATTAGTTTTGAAGTTCACTAATAAACTATCAAAATCCTATGCAAGATCTCTTTTTGCACAATTTACCGATTTGATTTAATTCCTATTATTTTAAATCACCTAACTCTTGCTAGCCCAATTTAATCATTTTTTCGTTCGATTCACCTCTTAGTTTATTATCGAATTATGCAACTGTAGAATTAAATCACAACAATCCAATAAAAATATAAACAATCAAATTCCATTAATTCAAGAATAAAACTCTGAAGGTGAGTTTAGAATGTCCTTAACATTTAGATCATATCATCAACTATTCAATCCAATTCTATAAAATGATAAAACTAAAAAAACAGAAAATACAATCGAAATGGTGGATAGGAGGCAACGACATCGGGAAACTTCCTGATCTAGGAAGTACGTCTATTCAGCTTCTTCTCCTCTTCTCTCTTCCTTCTTCTCTTCCTCAATCTCTCGATGACTTCTCTTTAGGGATTTTCAAGGTGGCTAATACAAAAGCTCCCTTCTGCCTCTTGGTCTTGTTCTTTAAATATCCTTTATGCTTTGAGCAGCCCTAAGATTTTTTTGGGGTCTAAAAAGTCCAAAAAATCCCTCAAAACTTGATGTTTTTGAGTGTCTACTTATCTACCTAATGTAGGCGACCATCATGGGCCACATTCAAGCCTTCTATCACAATTGTGACATGCAGGCCATGATCGTGGGTCATGTCCTAGGCTTCTGTCACGATTGTGGCATATGGGCCATGATCGTTGGCTAACTTTGGTGCTTCTATCATGATCATGGTTTGTTGTGCCACGATCATAGGCCGTTGTTTCAACCCAAATGTCTTTGAAACTTCTTCGTCCTTTGATGTTGATCTTGAAACACTAACAAACACATCAACGTAGCTCAAAAACATAATATTTAAGCTCAAAGACTTATACTAACCCATAAAAACTTAAAACATAAATAATTAACAAACTAAAACAATTCTAACCTAAATGCACACTAAATGATTGAATAATAGCTAAACACATATCAAATTAAGCCTTAAAATAGGATGCAATTTAAACTTATTAGTATCTAACTTATATATCCTACGGGAAACCCAAATGGCTATAAAGAATGGATGACAAAGATCAAATTTATGGATTCAAAAGCTTTCTTAAAGTCCTACCTTAATTCCATAATACTTAGGCCTCCTTTTGCTCCTCAGCCTATAGGGTATTAGCAGCCGTTTCCAGCTGTTGTTCCCCTCCCAAGGGCAAGTTCTTACGCGTTACTCACCCGTCCGCCACTAGAAACACCACTTCCTGTCCGACTTGCTTTTCCTTCCATAATTTTTTAGTAATTCCTACACTAGAAGTATGTTATCCCCTATATCTCTTCTTTTGATATATACAACCTATGTATCATTTATAAGGGTTAGATGACCTTTTTCATTCTTATTATAAGTATTTTGGATATTGACTAGTAAATGAAGTCACGACAGGAGATTGTCCTAAAGTCCCATAAGGTAACATGATTTCAAATTTTAGGATTAAGTCATATGATGAATTTCCTTAACAAGTAACCCCTATTAAAGAATCTTAACATTGTATCTATGACTATATCTTTAATAAAATTCCATGATTTTTGAAAGAGAATTCCACTTAGTCCACCTGGCCATCATGTTTTATTGGGTTTTAGACTGAAGATTGCTTTCTAAATATCATCGAGAGAGATTGGAGCCTCAAGATGAACTACACTTTCTCCTGAAATTTTGTTAGTGATAAAGGAATTTAATAGGGAACTCAAAAAACTTATCTAGTTAGTAATTCCTAGGGCTCTGGAGAAATAATTTCAAAGTAGTAAAAAGAAGCTTCTCATGGGAAAAATTCAATTAACCATCTTCTACTTATAAGGAAGTGATTCTATTAAGATTCTTCATTGCAAACAAAGATTTATGTAAATAAGACGTACTATTGTCCCCATCATAGATCCATTGCACTTTTGATCTTTTCTTTAATAATGAAAAATTGCACCTCTATAACCCTTATATGAGCTTGCACTTTTCCTTCCCTTCTCAATGAATTGGTTGGTTTGTTGGATCTAAGTAAGTAGAGTGTTAAATGGTCTTGAGTCTATATCTAGAATCTATCATAACATCATTGGGGGTTTACATATCTGGACAAATAAAATCATATTAAGTCCCTTTCTAATAGCATCATAGAAACCTGGATTATAAGTTAAGTAATTGTTAAATATAAAAAAGAAGCTCAATTTCACTCCAAGATTTAAGTCACTAACAATAATTAGTGAATGGTCTAAGAATTAAGGTCATTAATAATTGCCTTACTATCTGGATAACTAAAGAGCCCCTTGGAGTTAACCATTACTCTATCTAGTTTCTTTTTTAAGAACTACAGATATTATTGCTTGTTACTATAAATGAAAAGATTACCTTAATATTTGGTATTATTTAATTTAATGCTTGAGGTGAATTTTTCTTGATCATCTTGAATGTTCTTGATGTAAGTATTGCCCTTTACTTCACAAGGATTAAGAATTTTGTTGAAATCACCTATTACCAACCATGGGGATTGAATCATGGAATGTATGTCTTACAAGTTCCTTTATAGCATAAAGCTTTAAAAGGATCAAAATTGGAAGCATAGATAAATGAGACTTGTATGTTGATACTTGTGTGCAAAATAAGCAACTCTAAATGGATTAGTGACCAGTCATGAAAGTATGTAGAACTTTTAGTTTCCCTTGATCATAAGCAATCACAATTCTTTTATAATAGTGAGCATTACGATTAGAAAAATAGGCCATTTATCTTTCAAAAAGATAAATGTTTGAGACCCTCTTACTAATCATGGTCTCTAAAACAAAAACCATTAAGGAAAGGATTGATAAGGAAGTGTAATATTTTAACAAAAGCTATTTTTGGGTGTTATTGAGCCCTCTCTTATTACAATATAGGAAAATCATTTTATCAGTTACTTGGAAACTAGGCCCTTTAAATTTCTACTAGTTTTCCTCTTTGCTATAGGGGTAAAATTACCCATGGCCTCCTGATGCAAGTTATAGTTCCTAGCTAGACCTTTTTAATTTTATAGGAAATGATCAAATGTTCAGCTTATGGAATATCTAAGACTAGCAATGAAGAATTGATTACTTAATTCAATATTTTTCATTCATTTGTTACCCCAAATTGTTGTTATTGCATGTCTACAATTTCTTTTTCCTTTTCATTATTTAAAAGATCTATAGAATTCTCCCTACTAGACTGCTTCTTGAACCCAAAACTATATACGTTAAAGCATCTCTCACTCCATCCATTGGCTTTCTAATAAATCTTGCTATCTAACTTAACTTATTAGTGGTTCAGTACTCTAATGGCATGTTATGGATTGATCCAAAGATGAATCTTTCTATACTTCATATGCTAAGAGTGTGCTCTAGTTTACCACTTATATAAGAAAATTGGTCTATTATTGAAATGCCAAAGACCATTATTTAACACCCTTTGAGTCTTTTTTTATGTATTGAACTTAAATATAAATTTATTAAAATAAAAAATAAGTAATTCAACCAATCCATAGGATTTCTAGGTTTTTGTTGCGTAAGCATTTAGTTAGGGAAATGTTGACCATTTGTTTAAAAAGAAGCCATAGGATTTCTAGGTTTTTGTTACGTAGGCATTTAGTTAGGGAATGTTGACCATTTGTTCAAAAAGAAGCTTAATAGAGACTTGGACCATTTTGCTACCTTATGGTAACTCAAGGAAGATAAAAATAAAACAGTAGGAGGGAAAATCAAAAGAATAATAGAGAATGCCAGTCTATCTTAACAAGAAGAAAAGAATGCAGTGGACACCAAAGTCCTAAATAAGGAGTTTACAAAAGAAAGTGAGTGTAGAAGAATGTAAGGGAAACCATAAATAAAACCAAGGAACAGGAAACCCCATTTTAGTGTGAAAGGATTAAGGAAGTGCTTAGGAGATTAATAAAAGGAATTTTTTTATGATTAATAAAAGGAATTTTTTTTCTAATTTGATATTCATGTTCTCTATAAATTAATAATGATCTTAAATCGAATTAATGAAGTCCTTGATGTAACACCCCCTTACCGTAGGGTACGTACCGGGACGCCCGCAGGTCATTCCGGTACATGTCCTATGATAAGGGAGAGCTACGTGCGATCACTACAGTCACTCCATATGGCATCACATTAATTTGAACAATAAAGCA
>JAOQMS010042986.1:0-12658 GCA_027563885.1 Erythroxylum longipes
CCTATTTTTCAAAAATTCACATTTATTCACAATTATACCGGGAAATGTCATGAATGCATGTACAAACATTTTTCATGCGCAAAAGTCACTATTCACAATTGCATGAGCATGAAATGTGTTTTCCTAATGATCTTACGTATACACATTTATATAATTCAACCCGTTATATGGAAACGGGATGTTACACTGTTCTCATATCACAACAGCACACAGTACTCATCTTCGAGCCAAATTTAGAAAAGCTTAGGGACAGAATTAAAATTCTTTTCCTGCATGAAAATTATAGCCATATGTCCTTAGTTTAATTAAATTAAAAATCATCCTATTTGGATATCTACATATCAATATATGGCTAAAATATAGAAACTTGTTAAGTGAAAACACTCCATCTAACATATTCCAACACACATTTAACTTCATTTTCATCCTAGTTCATCTCTTTTGCTTAGTCTATCATTTCTAGATCATGTCCTCATTATTTACTCTTCATGCCTAGTTCCATTTCAGCTCAATATCAATCACAAACAAATCAAATTCTATGATTGATCATTAACACCAAAAACAAAACATATCATATACACACATTCATTATATTTTTTGCACACATATCTTACTCCATTATCACATTAATTTCACTTATAAACTATCAAACTAATTCTTCCCATTTCAAGACACTATAGTACTCCTTTTGATTAGCTTCAAACTCTTTTAACTCATCTCTATAACAATCAAAGAGATACACGTTATACACTAAGAAAACAGAACATAAAAACCATCCATTCATCTATCAAATTTCTGCACAATTTCTACATCATTTCAATGATCATTCTAACTCAAATCATCTGAACAACAACTTATGACATATTGGTCATCACATATGTAAAATCAAGAGATGAACCTACCCACATATCTCATTCACGTTTCAACATGTACACATCCTCATTTTATGATACTCTTAACCAGGGCCGGCCCTGGGCAAGGGCTGGGTGGGCACCCACCTAGGGCCCATCCTTATAAATGATAGAATAGGGCCTATTTTTATCTTCATAAAAAATAAAATTAATAAAAATAGGGTCTACTCTTGACCTCATAAAAAACAATAAAATGGCTCATATTTTACTTATTTTTATTCTTTGTAAGGGCCTAAAAATAGGCAAAAATAGGAATATTTTTTTACTTTGCCCAGGGCCCATAAAATATTAGGAACGACCCTGCTCTTAACTATCATCAAAACATATTTCATTCAACAAATAGTGAAGAGTAATGCTTTATATTCACTTGTTTACTTCAAGATCTTTAAAAACTCACTTAACCCTAGCTTTCCTTGAAACACACGATCATCACCTCACATGATGGGTTGGGTCTTTTGCTGAAAATGAAAAAAAATGAAATATTTGGAGTGCAAGGTGAAGGATTTTGGCAAAAATCAAGGTTGTGTGGGTTGGGTGAGTGTGTCTTGAATGAGACAAAAGAAAGAAGAAGAAAAAAATGAAGAAAGCATGTAAAGAAATACTGACGACAAACCGTGAGATGGTCTTTCAATTAGGTAAGTATCATGAAAAGCAAGGTAACAATTGCTTGGTGAGTGTCATCACGTGTCATGACACTTACCACTTAAATAACCAATTTAATAAATCAATTTCTTAAGGTAACTAATGTCTCCCAATTTCTAATTCAATTGTCACCCAATTTTCAATGTCATGTGTCAATAAATCTTAATGTCACTTATCAATAATTTCTACTACCATTTTGACATTTATTTTTAATACCATTTATTATTTGTCTTGCCACTTGGTATTTTTCCTAGTCTAAAAAAACCCAAAATCTCAGAAAATTCTCAAATTTCACCAAAAATTCTAAATCAATATTTTAGTTCACCATCATCGATTTTCAATACATATAATCCACAATTTTCAATATAATCACATTTATAAATCAATTTTACCTAGAAAATATCAATGAATGCATATGCAATCATTTTAATGTGTGCAACAATTAATATTCAACTGTGTGCGTATGCTATATTATGCATGAGCATGAAATGCACTTTCTAATCTCTCATTGCTATTTCTTATTTACAGAAATCTATGGTTCTAACCCTTTTTATGGAAACGGGATGTTACAACTCTCCCCTTTAATAAATTTCATCCTCGAAATTCTTATCTGATTGATTAAAAAGGCAGGGATATTGTTTCCTCATATGCTCCTCCGTTTTTCATTTAACTTCATCACTCAAATAATTTCTTCCAATTGACTATAGTCAATGGAATCACCCGATCTTTCAATTACTTATTCAGATATCCTTCTCTCTTAACTAATTCCTCAATATATCTCATATTACTCGCAAATTTCACTTCCTGAGTCAACAATACATCTATCAAATCATACCAATATCTTTTAAACATACTCCTGTAACACAGTATGGATCTGATATATCTTTGCTGGTAAGGCTATCTTAATTCAATGGTCCTATGCTCTTAATAACTTCGTATGGACCAATACAATTTGGGCTTAGCTACCCTTTTTAATGAACTTGAGCACACCTTGCCAAGGTGGTACTTTCAGAAGCACTTTATCTATCTCTCTATATTCCATAACTTTGGTGTTGATCCACAGAACTCGTTTATCTTTCTTGAATCACTTAATTTCTAATATAGTTTAATTTCACTTATCAACAACATTGCGAATCAATTCTGGCCTTCAACCATTTTTAGGCCCTCTCTATCTCAATATAAGGGTGGACGACTCATTCTGTCGTATAACGCCTTATACGGTGTCTTACTGATACCATTGTGATAATGATTTTCATAATCAAATTCAATCAAAACTATATATTGATTTCATGTTCCTAGGAACTTCCAAAATATAAGTTCTAAGTATATCTCCAACATTTAAGACTATTGGTAATTCAAACATTCAGTCATTTAATTCTACATCCTTAGTCGCTAACTACTATTTCAGCATATTCCTACTAGGATGTATAGCATAGGTTGTTATTTGTGCTTTCTCTAATCTCTTTGCTCAATCATTTTTATCGGGTACACCTACTTTTTGCTATAATCACAAAATATCAATTTTCCAATTCAACTCAAAATTCAAATTCATTTCCAATTCCTCAATAAGATTCATAAATTTTGAATCCTCACTTATGGCTTTTCTAATCCTTTCATATAAAACTAATCTTAAATTCAGTATAGCTAATGTTACTTCATTTGGTCCCAAATTCAACTCAACATTCTATGTTCTTTATTGTACTATGTTTAGTAACCTTAATTTTTAAATTTGTGCTATACTACTATTAGATTTTCTATTCAATGCATCAGATTATATCCTAATCTCTGGTGTGAAACATCATTATATACTACAAAATCTCCAAATTCAAATGACACAATTACATCGGAGTTTTTAATTCCTCAAAATTATTTTTACATTCATTAGTCCATCTGAATAACACACTTTTCCTCAGAAGTCTTATCAAAGGGCCAGATCAGTAGACACCCAACTTGTGCTAATATCCAATGTCCATCTAATTATATAAAATTCCATATTTCTTTCTATTCCTCGGATTTTTTCACTTCATCATTGCCTTCACTTCCCTTTTTGAGTCTACCTCTATGCCCTGTCTAGATGCTGTATAACTTAAAATGTCATCTATGATCATGGTCACCAATTTAACCAAGTAAGGTCAAAACACTTTGTTCATTAATGCCATATATACTGTCGGGCATTTGTCACCCTAAATAGGTATCACTATTAACTCAAAGCGCCCATAACTATTTCTCGAAATTCTTAAGTATCTAATTCCTCGAATGGGGTAATGATATCTTTCTTTTTTTGCAAATTGGGTTCCTTTCTCAAATGATTTTCTCCATTCATTCAATTTCCTCTGATTCCTCATTGACTTATTTTAATATATGTCCATTCGTACTAGTTTCTCTACACATTTCAATTTATTCAAAAACCTCAATTTTCTAAACATAACTGTCAAATCTAAATTGTACCTTCCGAATATAGGAATATAGAGCACATTTTGGAACTAAATTCCTTTAGCAATAGCAATAATGTTATCCCAATTTCATGAACCTAATAATGTAAATGGGTTTCCTTTCATCAACAAAGTACAGGTACTCTCTATAGGTAGTATTTTCAGCTTCTTATGCCCGAGTCTTAATTAAAAACGAGTCTCTAATATTCACTTCTGATTCATTCTATATTCATTCATTCTTAGAAGTAAACCATCCGATCTACTAGACCTAATTCAGTGAAATTTTTCTTCGAAAGAAGATTTCTTGCTACGATCATCTCTACTGTTCTTGTAATCCATATCAATCAACTGTTTTCATCATTGCTTATCAGCTATAGTACTTCAATAAGACCAATTTCTATCATTTCTTACAAGATCATAATGTTCTATTTACCAAAACTCGATGAAGTAGTAGACATGATTATTGTCGCATGTGCTTAAGTATGTATCATCAAGGTCATCCCATCCTATCCAGATGTTTATTTCTGACAAATCACCAATTAATAACTTATGCTAATGGTACTTTGATCTCAATAGATCCTAGACAACATTTCTCTCTTTGTTCATGCCCATGATCATGGTGGACTTTCCCATGATCATGACAAAAACTCGTGGAATTGGCCAAAATCATAGGGACTCTGCCACAATTGTGATAGAACCAATTAATCTCAGTCATAATTGTCGGGACTATGCCATAATCGTGCCTTGGGTCTTTTTCCTTCCTTTTTCCTCGAGTCCATCACACATAGCAATATCATTTACACTCTCAATTTATGCCTAACTGATTAGTATAAACACTTTCATGCGCTACTTTGATTCATCTTAAAATTTTAAGTATGGGGATTGAAACATTCGATAAGTCATGAATCACTTCCTATTTCATATCCAAGTATATGTATAGGTACTTAATACTTACTTGTCAAGGTGATCACATTATGAGATATGTACTCACAATAACAATTCAGCTTAACCTTTTGAACTTCTATATATGTCGCTATCATTCATTTCATCTTACATACATATGTTCTCAATCAATTTACAATTATAAATATATATCTATAATGAAATTTCTAATCTCAATCCACAGACATAACCTTACGCTCAATCATAAACTCTTATCATGATAATCAATTAACCATTTCAGTTCTGAATTTAACTTCTCAATGTCGTAGTAAATCTTCTTTTCTTTTAACTTGGTTTGTACACTTTAAATCTTGTCATTTAGACTAATATCTCTGCTTTTCCTCAGATAGTCCACAAAAATAATTTCACATCCATTTCAATTCAGAGATGCATATGATCACAGTGCAATATTGATATCATATTCGATGATATAACCACAATTTCCATTGCACGGAATCTTTGTCTATCATATCAAACCATATACTATTTCTCATTTCTAAATATCCATAAATTTTCATTTTCTTAAATTATGACAGATCATCATCTTTCTCATTACTTCTAATAGCTCAAACACTTAACAAATGCTCATGCGTGTGACTCATGTAAATGCGACTCAGACTGGGGATTAGTTGCCATTGCATGCTAAGATATGTCTAAAATGCACGTATCTTGACACATAGTTTGAAAAATGCCCATGTAAGATACTAAATCTGGGCTCTGATACCAACTTATGGCACCCTACTCTTATAGTGCATATCCTCGAACATACCGATGGTATTCGAGAATACACTCTATAAGAATAGTGTACTAGGACGGTTAGTTAGACTCAATACAAATTTTTCTCTCACATCACACGCATTAAATATGTTTAAACAAATAAAAAATCAATCACAGCCCATATCATTTATACAAACATCGAGTCCAAATCGATTCTCAATTTGATCATTTCATTCATCGAAACACTTTCAGTCATAATGTCATTACACTTTACAATTCACATAAACATTATACAATATTTGCAAAATACATTTTAAAAATACTAAAGAGACTGTAGACATATGTAGGTGTCAACTGATCCCGACCTCTATCTGTTATTCGATTTTAGCGGTTATATTCCAGTTTGTCTAAATGGGTATCTCCTCTTAGCTTGAAAAATATATTGCAAAATTTGGGGTGAGTTTTGCGAACTTAGTAAGCAGACCATCCTGGATGGCTCACTTATATCATATAACACATACAATTTATGCTTCAAATTCACATACACTTCATATCAGCATATAATGCACATCATTTGACCAATAATCATATAGCATCACATAACACTTTGATCACTTATTTCACAGTTCACATTCAGAGCATTTAAACAGTTCATTTCGATCATTTAAAGCATACATGTCAATTATATATGCAATGCGCATGAGACTTACTTCTAATTGTTACTATTGTGACCGAGTGCCTATAACTATCCCATCTATTGTGGATATCGGGCTCATTAAGAAATGTCCCTTATGCATTAGGGATACATGGCTCATTATACATAGTGAGCTAGAGGCTCTTACCACATTCTGAGCTTTAAGCTCTTTTTCACTTTCTGAGCTTTAAGCTCCTTTTCGGTGGCTACTCCGGTCACAACAACCTTTATCTTTTCATGCATTTATGTAATGAAATGCATCACATTCACATATATTCAATCAATCGTTTGATTTCAATTTCACATTCATATTCACATTTATCATCGAATCGATGTCCGAAATTCAACAATAATGTTGAGTATCAATTATTCAGTCAATGTCATATACAATAAGCACTTCCAATATATTATTCATGCATAAAATGCCTTGGACATTCAATTTCCAGTATCAACACATTCAAATCCAAAATAATTCAATACAGAAATTAAAAACAAACAATTTATTAAGAGGAGACCATTTAGGTTGACTCACAATACTCTCCAGATTAGCATTAGCTTCCATGATCCGGAAACATCTGAACGCTGAATTTCAACCCTGTGTATCAACTTCATGCAATACACATTGTACAAACATTACTAATTGAACATCACACATATATATATAATGATGAGTATTAAGTAAAGATGAACGAGAAATTGGATATTATTTGATCTTATAAAGCTAGAATAACTTTAGTGAATGATCAAGTGATGAACTTAGAATAATCTTGTATAATTGAGGTGTAAACCTAAGTTCAAATTAGATATATATATGTGTGTGTGTGTGTGTGTGTGTGTGTGTGTGTGTGTGCGTGTGTGTGTGTGTGTGTGTGCGTGTGTAATGTATAATGCATACTCATATTGACTATTCTGGGTATATTTCCTTAATTCACATCTCATAATCATTCATACTTCATAACTCATATATGCCTAGAACTTAGGTTTACAGCTCAATTATACAAGATTATTCTAAGTTCATCACTCGATCATTCACTAAAGTTATTCTAGCATTATACAATCACATAATATCCAATTTGTCATTCATCTTAATACTTATCATTCTTCTCCTTTTAATCTCTGTAGCATTCATAAGATCACTTTCATTCATTTCACATCGTCATTCTCACAATTTCATTAGATTTATGTCTGCTAGGTGGACCTTATGTCCGTAGGGTAGACATATATCTATATATATTGTCTTTTGGAGCAATTTTAGTCCAAATAGATAGTAAATGTCCGTTAAGCTAACTTCATGTCTGCTGGGTGGACATTCTTGAATTTTCTAACTTTCTAGCTCTGCTTATTTTCGTTTGAAGGGACATCATGTCCGCTAGGCGGACATTCACTGCACACTTACAAAAATGTGAAAGTTTGAACTTATAGATAACAAAATTTCTCCTCTAAATCTTCACTGAAGTTGTAGAACTTGGAGTCCTGTTTGAAAGCATACTTAAATGACCTTAATTCAACATTCACAACAAAATTATGTCTCTTGTCCCAAAATCTATCCATTTACTTAATCCTATTAATCTCAATCTATTTCTTTAATTATAACCTCAATTATCACCCTAAGCAATCACACATTTAATCACTTATTCAAGAATCATATTAGGTTCATCTCAAGATTAATTCAAGCCTAAATGCATCATAGGAAAGTATCTTATCAATTTTTATCTCAAACATCAAATAAAAGAAATATATTTCATGTAAAAGTCATTCCCATTTTCCAGCTTCTCCATCTTTATTTTCAGGTCAGTTTTGCATGGACATTTTGACATCGAACTAGGGCTTCTAGGTAGTATGTTCTTCTAAAAACGTGTTCCTATATGTTTTAAGTTTCTAATGAACTAAAGTCCATACAATTTGGTTAATTATTCCATGATTTATATGGAAAATAATGCAGACTATTCTCATATCACGATAGCACACAGCACTCATCTTTAAGCCAAATTTCGAAACCATTAAGAACAAAATTCAAATTTGATTCCTTCATGAAAATTGTATCCATATGTCCCTATTTTAATATAAGTTAAAAATAATCCTATTTGGATATCTACATATCAAGATATGGATAAATATAGATACCTGTTTAGTGAAAGCACTCCATCTAACATTTAACTTCATTTTCATCCTAGTTCATCTCTTTCGCTTAGTCTATCATTTCTAGATCATGTCCTCATTATTTCCTCTTCATTACTAATTACACTTAAGCTCAATATCAATCACAAACAAATTATATTCTATGATTGGTCATTAACACCAAAAACAAATCATATCGTATACACACATTCATCATATTTTTTGCACACATATCTTACTCCATTATCACATTCATTTCACTTCTAAACTATCACACTAATTCTTCCCTTTTTAATACACCATAGTACTCCTTTTGATTAGCTTCAAACTCATTTTAACTCATCTCTACAACAATCAAAGAGATACATGTTATACACTAAGAAAACAGAACATAAAAACCATCCGTTCATCTATCAAATTTTTGCACAATTTCTGCATCATTTCAATGATCATTCGAACTCAAATCATCTGAAAAACAACTTATGACATATTGATCATCATATATGTAAAATCAAGACATAAAATTACTCACATTTCTCATTCACGTTTCAGCATGTACACATCCTCATTTTATGATCATTTAACTCTTAACTATCATCAAAACATGTTTCATTCAACAAATAAAGAAGAGTAATGCTTTATACTCACTTGTTTACTTCAAGATCTTCAAAAAATCACTTAACCCTACATTCCTTTAACCATACGATCATCACTTCACATGAAGGAATGGGTTGGGCCTTTTGGTGGAAATGAAAAAAACAACAAAATCTTTGGAGTGTAAGGTGAAGGATTTTGGCAAAACTCAAGGTTGTGTGGGTTGGGTGAGTGTGTCATGAATGAGAGAAAAGAAAGAAGAAGAAGAAAATAAAGAAAGCATTTAACAAAATAATGATGAAAGACCATGAGATGGTCTTTCAATTAGGTAAGTATCGTGAAAACCAAGGTAACAATTGCTTGGTGAGTGTCATGATATATGTCATGACACTTACCACTTAAATAAATCAATTTCGTAAGCTAACTAATATCTCCCAATTTCTAATTCAATTGTCACCCAATTTTCAATGTCACATGTTAATAAATCTTAATGTCATTTATCAATAATGACATTTATTATTTGTCTAGCCACTTGGCATTTTCCTAGTCCAAAATACCCAAAATCTCAGAAAATTCTCAAATTCCACCAAATTCTAAATCAATAATTAATTCACCATCATCGATTGTCAATACGTATAATCCAAAATTTTGAATATAATCACATTTATAAATCAATTTTACCTTAAAAATGTCAATGAATGCATGTGCAATCATTTTAATGTGTGCAACAATTAATATTCAAATGTGTGCGTATGCTATATTATGCATGAGCATGAAATGCACTTTCTAATCTCTCATTTCTATTTCTCATTTATAGAAATCTAGGGTTCCAAAAATAGATATTGTGTTAAGAAATAATTATGATAACCTTAAATCCAAATTTAAGACAATAAAATTATAAAAAATATAGCGTGGAATGTACTAGAACATATAACTTCAATGAGTTTCAAGGGTATATGATTATTTTATTTAACTGCACTTGATTTTTAATGTATATGATCATTCAAATCATACTTATGTTAAGTTTTTACCTTAAACAGATAGATAGAGTAATTAGAAAGTATTGACAAATTGATTTATGATTGGTTTGTCAAAATACTAACCAACAACTGATGCATGCAAACTCACATTGTTGGAACGAAATGTGATATATTGTTGAATAACCATTATGAAATCTTTAATATTTACATCAAGGAGGCTAGGGTTGCTAATTATAGTAATGCTTACGATGATTAGAAGAGCAATAGTAAAGAGATATGATTAAAAAAATGGCTGGATAGATAATCATGATGGGTTTATTTATCCTAGGATTAAAAAAACCTTAGAGAAGTATAAAGAGCTTGACAACAATTCGATGTTGTATTTTAATGGTGGGATACTTTTTGAAGTGGAGCATATAAATTTTCAACATTGTATTGATTTGGACAATAAAACTTACACATCTAGGAGATGAAATTTGAATGGACTTTCTTATCAACATACTTGGCTATGACCAATACGATGGTGGTAAGCCAAAAGAATATGTAGACTTCTTCTATGCCAAAGAAAAAATTTGAGAAGATTATATAGGTTAAAATTTTCCAATTCTTGGTAAAATTTTATGGCTAAACTCGAGTGAGAACCATGATTCTAAAAATTATGTCACTATAATACAAGAGAAGATTAGGAAGATCGGAAAAGACAAGAAGCAAGGAAGTTGGTGAGGAAAAAATTCCTTATAAAGCTATTAGGAAAGGACTTCAGATGTCATGTAAAAATATGATAGCTATAGGTTGCATGATGTCTTAGTAGTCATTTTAGTATGTTTTTAGTGGTCAATTAATTAATTTATGCATGTTTAACATAATTGTGTTAGTTGGTTAGATATTTGTGTTTGGAGTGTTTTGAGGGTTAATGCACGCTATTGAGCTTTAATATTATCTGTTTGAGGTGCCTTAATGTCTTTGTTAGTATTTCAAATGAAATATCATAGAACGGAGAGAATTCAGAGGAAACTTGAAGGAAGACCCAGGGCCACGAACGTGGACCAATGGCTACAATCGTGATAGAAGCAAGGATGATAAGCCACGATCATGACAAAGAGCAACTTTAAGTGCCACGATCATGGCCTGCACGACACCAGATGTGGACTGGCTTCTAAAACTCAACTTTGTAAGGTTATTTAGAACTTTTTGGGCCTGGGTAAAACCTAGTTTTTAACCTAAATAAAAAAGACGACACAGAGGGGTGGAGAACTCTCATTTTCGTGCCTCCATTTCTACCTCTTAGGAAAAATCCAAGGAAGAAGAAGAAGAGAGAAAGAGAAGAAGAGAGAGAAAAAGGAGATTTACCTTGGGTGCTTTCACTCCCAATCCTTCTAGTTGTATTTTCTTCTTTCCTTAACTTATTTCTTTCATATGATGTATGAGATAGGATTGATGATGATGAACTTTGATTCAAGGATGTTCTAACTCTTCTTTAGGGATTTAGATATGATTCAATGTTAATCTAGTTGTTTTTATGTTAATTAATTTGGGTGTTGAGATTATTTGTTGTAATTGTATGCTTCAGTAATAAATTGAGAGAGTGAACTGAATGTAAAATGATTGGGTTGGTTAAATGAGAGTTAATTGACCTAATAGATCATATAAATAATCAAATCGGTAATTATACAGAGAGAAATCTCATATGAGGATCGGGTTATTTATTAGAACACTTAGAACTGATTAGGTTATGGGTTGATTGTTAATCTAGAGATTACATGTTCGGTAACTTGAGTTAATTAGGGTTTATTAATTATGGTTTAGTGATTATAACTCGAGAGAGAGTAATCCACCCTTCAATAGTCTAGAACTAACACCCATTAACACAAAAGTGACTAGGTTAGCATTGATGATAGGATAAATCTCTTTCTCATAATTTGGTAATTTTTCTTGTGTGGTTTACATTGTTAATTTAGTGGTGATCAATTTGATTCCTTGTATGTTGATTTTACAATTTAATATTCAACCAATCCATATTCACGAATTAACTTTTCTGTTTAGTTTTTATTTTCTTTTTAATAATCCTTTTAAGCCTTAGATAACTTAGAATTAGATTAGTTCACCAACTCTTTGAGGGATCGACACCTCATATAGTACATTAACGACCTTTGCACTTGCAGTATAATGAGGGTTTTTATAAGATTAAAACTTGCTAAACAAAGAACATATTCCAAGAGAATATATAATAATGCTCAAAAAAGCAAAAGTAGCCAATTAGTACAAGAACCAACATAGAGGCAAAAGAAAAGAAGAATAAATTAACTGAATTGTAAGTTATTTTTATATATGGTGGTCATTATTGCTATAAATTTTTGCATATAGTTTTTACTATGGCTATCTATTTTTGTATATGGTGCAAGTTGTAACTAAATATTTTTGTATGTAAAGCTTATTATGGTTAGCTATTTTTGCATATGATGCTTATTGTGACTAGCTATTGACACGACCCACTTTCCAGGCCGTGTTGGCACTGGGGAATGGGTAGGCTTAATGCCACCAAGACCCGTATTAAGCCTAACTTTTCTATGTTCTACTGTAAATCTGGCATGACCTATTCGTTTGTCTGACCATATATATGCACTTACC
>JAOQMS010042987.1:0-12657 GCA_027563885.1 Erythroxylum longipes
CCTATTTGGTATTCTAGCTAACATCGTACAACCACACATCCATCTCAACATTCTCATCTCCGCTACTTCAAACTTTCACACTTGCGCCACCCTTATAGGCCAACATTCAGAGCCATAAAGCATAGCTGGTCGTATTACCGTCTTATAGAATTTTCCTTTCAGCTTTAGTGGAAATTTCCAATCACATAGGACTCCAGTTGCCTCTCTCCATTTCACCCATCTAGCTTGGATACGATGAATTAGATTGCTCTCAACATCTCCATCCTCTCGTATGATAGAACCTGGATATTTAAAACTATCCGTTTAGGTTAGCACGTGAGTTCCAATCTGAACTTCTGGGCCGTCGTCCTCTGAATTCTGTGCAAAATTGCATACCATGTACTCGATCTTCGATCTACTTAACCACAGACCGTTTGACTCCAAGGTCTGTCTCCACATCTCTAGCTTCCTATTAACTTCTTCTTTCGTCTCTTCTACCAATACAATGTCATCTGCGAACAATATACACCACGGCACCGCATCTTGTATGTCCTACATGATGACATCTAACATAAGCGCAAAAAGAAACGGGCTTAAAGCTAAACCTTGATGCAACCCTATATCCACTGGAAAATACTTTGTATCTCCCACTGGTGTGCGCACATAAGTTCTAGCGGCCTCGTACATATCCTTTATAGTCCTGACATAGGTACGAGTAACATTCTTCGCTTCTAAACATTTCCAAATGACTTCTCTTGGCGCACTATCATATGCCTTCTCTAAGTCAATAAAGACCATATGTAAGCTCCGCCTATGCTCTCTATATTTCTCCATCAGCCATCTTAATAGATGGATGGTTTCAATAGTTAATCTCCTAGGCATGAATCCAAATTGATTCTCTTTCACTTGTACTATTTTGCGTGATCGTTGTTCAATAACTCGGTGCAACAGTTTCATAGTATGGCTCAGGAGTTTGATGCCTCTATGGTTTCCACATTCTTGTGCGTCTCCCTTGTTCTTATAGATAGGTACTACTATGCTACTTCTCCACTCCTCCGACATTCTCCCTGTGTGCAAGATAGCGTTGAAAAGAGTGGTAAGCCATTGTAGCCCCACCTCTCCTAGACACTTCCACACCTCAATAGGTATCTGGTCAGTGCCTATTGCTTTCTCTCTTCCCATCTTGCTAAGGGCTTCTTTCACCTCTTCTTTAGAGATTCTTCTAACATCATCACACTGCGTATCCTGGGGTCTCTCTTCTTTTGGAATCTCTATACCAGTGCCTTCATGTCGCACCTCGTTAAACAGGCTAGTAAAGTAGGCTTCCCACTTGTCTTTAATGTCTTGATCTCCCAAAAGTGTTCTCCCGTCTTCTCCTTTTATATGCCTAACGGAGTCGATATCTTTACTCTTTCTGGCATGTGTCTTAACGAGTTTATAGATTTCGTGTTCACCTTCTTTAGTATCCAATCTTTGATACATCTCTTCATAGGCCTTTGTTTTTGCCTCTGTGACTGCTTTTTTCGCTTCTAATTTTGCATGTCGGTAGTATGCCCTTCTTTGGACTCTCTCTTGCTCATCAGTAGTTGCCATCAATCTTTTGAGATTTTCCTGCTTTTCCTTAACCTTTATTTGTAGCTTGTCGTTCCACCACCACGATTCCCTATCCATTCTCCTTTTGCCAGAGGTAACTCCCAACAACTCCTTTGCCTGTTCTCGAATAGCTGTGGACATGAATGTCCATAAACTATCTTCCTCCCCTACGTGTTATACCATGCAAACTGGAGCAATGGCATTTCGAAAGTTTAACATCGTATCTCCCTTGAGATTTTTCTAGAGTATCCTTTCTCGTTATGCTCGAACAGGTTCTCTAGTCTTATTTCTCCATGCAACATCTGTAACTAATAATAGATGTTGCGATGCCACTTTTTCTGTTGGGAGCACCCTGCAGTTTCTACAACTGCTTCTGTCCCCTTGACGTGCAAGAACGTAATCAATTTGTGTATTTCGTCCTCCACTCTGGAAAGTGATTAAGTGGTCATATTTCTTCTTAAAGAAAGTATTAACCACTATCAGGTCATGTGCTGATGCAAAGTCTAGCAGCTCCCTGCCGCCGTCATTCCTTACACCAAAGCCAAAACCGTCGTGTACCCTGTGGTGTCCGTCGACCCCTACACCGACGTGGCCATTGAAATCCCCGCCGATGAAGATTTTTTGGTCTCTAGGAATGGTATTTACTACATTGTCTAACTTATCCCAAAATTTCATTTTCTAACTATCCTCCAACCCTACATGGGGTGCATAACCACAAACTGTATTCCCCGACGCGAGTCCTATAACTAAGGTTATCGTCATAAGTCTATCCCCAAATCTCTTTACCGCCACTACACTGCCTTTGTATTGCTCTGACACCATAATTCCTACTCCATTTCTCCTACTTTCATTCCCTGAATACCATAATTTGTACCCTCTAAGTATTCTTACGTCTAAGAATCAATTATACAACTATCATTATGAGGAAATTCTTAAATACATAAGTAATATTCCATTTATGATCTTCATGATTGCACTAGTTCAATGAACCTTTTTTTTAAATAAGTACCAACACATTTGTTTAAGTATCTATATAATTTAATTTATGAGAACAATTACTTTCTTCATAAGAAAAAAACATAATGTATGCTAGTTTTACTATTTCATCAACATTTTATCTTAATGAAACTACATCCATAAATAATTTATAAATAATATATAAACATAAATTAAATTTCATAATAATGTTTCATCTTTCAACAATAATGATTTCAAGGATTTACTTTTAGTATAAAAATATTAAATATAATTAATAAAAGAATATAAAAATGAATAATAAATTTAATTAATTATATCACAAAATTTATAAGCAGCCATTGTCCACACCAACAAATTTTAATATGCAATCATAAATCCTCGTTTATGGAATAAGTAGACATACACATATATAGGAAAAATTTATATGGAAATCTAAACTTAGGAGAAATATCAAATATTATTAGTGTATTGAAATGTCCAAGTGAAAAAAAAGGCAAAAGTTCGGAAGATAATAATTAAAGGAGAAAAGAGAAGAAAAAAAGAGAGAGATTTTGGAACAACTATGTAATATCAAACATTGATCTTATTCTCTAGGATGATGTTCAAGTGAGCCTTACTTGTCAAGATTTCCCACGAATAACCTGTTGAATCTAGGCAAGATTTCTTCACTTTTTATATTGGTGGTGATTTTATCGAAGTTATTGATGTAGGATATATATGTCTACAAACTTATGTTGGTTGTAAATTATTGTTAAGGATCATTTCACATCGCTTTAGACATGTACCATGTCGGCCCTAGGTAAGGGTAGGCAGTGCACTTGCCCAAGCCCACCATAATGAAGGGCCCATCTTCAATCTATTTACATTTATTCGTCCAAGAATGTAATAAAATGTTAGTTAGAGGAAAGTTAACTTTAGAAGCTATTTAGCTTTTAAAAGGGCCCATCTTCAATCTATTTGAATTTATTCATTCTAGAAGGGTAATAAATGTTAGTCAGAGGAAGGTTAACATTGGAAGCAATTTAGCTCCCTAAATTGTCTTGGAAGCTAAGGAAGCTATATTATCTCCGGTAATATAGTAGCTTGCAAAATTGAGAGTTAACATTAACTTGTTATATTTATAAATAGTTTTAAAGTATCTATGTCTATTTCTTATGCTCTAATTTCTTTATTTTCATCAACGTATGAATCTAAGATACTTCAAATAAAAAATTGGCAGCAAAATTTTTTTAGGATTATGAGTTCTGAGATTTGAGTAATAATTCAAAGGTAAAGTTTCTAATTTTTTTAAATGTTTTTTAGCTTATTAAATATTTGAATATGTTCTAATTAATTTATAATTTGTCATTAATGTGGTCATTATATTAGCATTTTAATATTAAATGATATTGTATTTATTTGTGTTTATTCTTTTTTCTTTTTGGATTACTTATTATTTATAAAAATATAATTAAACGTTAATAAATAATTTAATTTTTGTAATTATAATTTTCATTATACTTTGCGACAAATGTAATAATTGTTGGATTTGTGATCTTGTTGAGGTTCACATAAGTTTAGAGATAATATGAATAAATCAAATAATTTAAGTTACTCAATTCAAAGACTAGATAAATGGTTTTCTTTATTATAAAAATTCGTATGATTATATTAAACATGTCTTGATAATTCAATAATAATAAAAATAATATTCAATCATTTCCACAACTTACAGAATAGGATAATATTTGACTTGGCAAGCTTAGAATATTTAATAACTTATAATATAATTTACTTCATTTTCTCCTAAGTATGTTAATTTCTTGTACTTTTAGAAATTAGTGTTTCTTTATCATTAAAATTTTCTCTTTGGTTTTTATTTTTAATATTTGATATTAAATTTTTCTATTTATTTTTTCCTCTGTCACAGGTATAATACCATTGATATATCTTTGTGATATATTGTCAAGCTATTAGCGTTCTAATGTGCTTGCATACTTCTTCTAGTTCCATACAGGTGCCTTTGGTCTTTTTCTAGTTCAATTGTGTTATAATTGGTTTATACTATGTTGCCTAAAAACCATTTATCTGGAAGTGAAAAAGAAAAAAAAACAAGTAGAACAGTTGATAGAATACCAAAAAGGAGCAATTAATAAATTTATTAAAGGAGTAGGCTCCTCTAGTGAGAATCTCGAGGAATTAGGTGAAGGTAGTTTTGAACAACATAAAGAAAAATTAAGTGATGAGATTCATATTCACGAGGATATTAGAAATTTGAGTGAGTATGATCATGTACTTAATTCATCCACTTTAGAAAATTCGAGGGAAGATGAGTAACTAATCCCTGCATTGGATATTTATGATCCTAGAAATTAGGATAATCATGATAATAAAGTAAGCGACATTTTAGTTGAAAAAGGGCCTATAAGAGAATTGAATCTTATGTTTCCTTTAGACAATACCTCTCGTCATTTTTCATATCCTTATTATTATATAAATTTGAGTAATAGAGAGATTAGTGATAGAAAATGGTTAGTTTACTCTAAACATATAGATAAAGTATATTGTTTTTGTTGTAAGTTGTTCAAATCTAATAGCAAACAAAGTATAATGATGGATTTAGAGAGTGGAAACATCTTAGTGAGAGACTTCAAGAACATGAGAATTGTATTGAGCATATGACTAATATAAGAACTTGGAATGAATTAAGAGTAAGATTGAGCAAAAACTAAACAATTGACAAATATTTGAAATAAGAAATGGTAAAGGAGAAAGAACGTTGGAGACAAGTTTTGATAAGAATAGTTTTTGCTATGAAATATCTTGTTAAATATAATTTGACTTTTCTAGGATCCAATGAGAAACTTTACCAAGATAGTAATGGTAATTTTTTAGGATTGATTGAGATGATTACTGAATGCATTTAAGTCTCTTGATCTTAATTTTTATAATGTAAGGGGTCATGGTTATGACAATGGTTCTAATATGAAGAGAAAACACCAAGGGGTTCAAAAGCGATTACTTGAAATAAATCTGAGAGCATGTTTATTCCATGTGCTTGTCATAATCTTAATCTCACTCTTAGTGATATGGCACATTCTTACGTTAAAGTTGTTTCATTTTTTGGAGTTATGTAACACATATGCATTATTTTCAAGTTCTCCTAGAAGATGGAAGGTTTTACTTGATAATGTTTTAGGCTTAACCATGAAATCATTGTCTAACACTCATTGGAAGAGTCGAATAAAAAGTGTTAAAGCTATTAGATTTCAAGCTCCTCAAATAAGATTGGCTTTAATGGAATTATCTAGATCTTGTGATGATGAGAAGTCAAAGAGTGAAGCAGAAAGTTTAGTTAGTGTACTTGAGAGTTTTGAGTTTTTACTTGGTATGATTATTTGGTATGATATTTTATTTGCTATTAACATGGTGAGTAAAAAGTTGCAATCTAAATCTATGTGCATTGATGCTACCATAAAGTAATTAGAAGGTGTGATGGTATTTTTTTAGAAATATAGAGATGAAGGTTTTGGTTCTAGTATGAATATTACGAAAAGTCTTACACATGAGATGAACGTAGAGCCGACATTTCTAACTAGATGTTATATTATTAGAAAAAGTCAATTTGATGAAATTGATCATGATGGAGAAATAAATTCAGCTGAGGATTATTTCAGAGTTAATTACTTCCTAGTTGTTGTGGATATGGCAATGCTTCATTGAAGAATATATTTAAACAATTAATGACATTTGATAATATTTTTGAATTCTTGTTTGATTCAAAGAAGTTAAGGTCGTTGGATGATAACGAATTAAGAGAATGTTGCACTAATTTTAAGATGAATTTTTCTCATGATAATGTGTCGGATGTTAATTTAGATGATCTTTTTTTTGAATTAGAAGTGTTGCAAATGACTTTGCCAAATGAGTTAATGTCATTAGCTGAAATTTTAGAATTCGTTAAAGATGCAAATTGTTATCCAAATCTTTCAATTGCTTATCAAATTTTATTGACTATATCTATGACTGCATTATCAAGTGGGAGAAGTTTTTCAAAGTTAAAATTATTAAAAACCTACTTGAGGTCATCAATGTCACAACAAAAGTTGAATTGTTTAGCTATGTTATGTATCGAGAAGGATATATTGGACAATATTGATCTTGATAATATTATTAATAATTTTGTAACTAGAAATGCACAGAGAAATGTTTTCATAAATCATGATCATCTATGTATTGGTTAGTGCAATTCTCTGAGTGTATTTGCATTCTAATATTGCTGTTCAATTGCTGCTATTGCTATTTTGTTGTTACTATTACTATTTTTAGTGATTTTATTGTTACTGACATTTGCAAGATATTATTAGCTGATATTATGATCATTTAATTTTTTTTGAGTATGTAGACTTATAAATTGAGTCACTTATATATGAATATTAATTTTTAATAATAAAAATTTGCATTTAAAGTTTACATGTTTGTATATTGTCGATTTATTGGGGCTCTTTTTTTACTTCGTCCAGGGCATCGATCACTCTCTCCACTAAATCAAATCAATTTGATCTAGTATATACAAATATTTGTACGATGAAAAAAGAACAGATAGAGTTTATTTAACCCTAAGAACTATTTTGTTATTAGACATACAAAATATTTTATAATTTAACAATATTTTTATACTAATCCGTGATATTCAACTATTGTAAAAGTATCGTGTCCCTCTCTATATTTATATAATATCTATGAGTAAAGATGTTGAAGTAAAAAGCGTATGAATTTTCGCAGTACCCTTAAATTTTACTCCATGTTATTTTGGTTTAGTATATCTTACTCTAAAGGAGGAAAAATATACACAAAAAATATTAAAGATTTTGAAACAATTTTCTGTTTTGGTTATCACTCGTGGGTTAGAGTTATAGAAAAAAACATGATATGTAATAATGTTCTAAAATTAATTTCATTTCTATAGCTTTTCTACAGTTTTGCATCATGTTATTAGTAAGTCAAAATTTGATAATTGAAACATACTTAAAAGTCTGGAAGATATAGATTTCAAAAGAACCCACAAAGGACACTAATTTACATCATTATTCACACAATTTACAAGGCCTGCTATCTGGAAGTATGTCTTCTCTTGCTCAACTTATGACTGTCCCAAATAAACTAATACTAGGTTGCCTAATACTATTTGTTGGTATCCAAGTCCAGATAAACCCAGGCCCACATTCACAAAGTTGTTACTATACAAACCACCACATTGAATAAACTCCCTTCCTTATCATAAACCATAAAACAGCAGATACCCCCACTTTCTAAAAAACACAATTCACACCATTGTAACAAACAATACCCAGGAAAAATCAATGTCCATTGTAAAGCAAACAGAATTTGTTACGTAAACCAAAATGTATATATGTTTTACAGTGTATTCATTTGATATGTGCAATAATAAAGTTATTTTTTCTCATCTTTGTATTTATTACTTCACTTCGTTTGCCAGTGTGAATTTTTGTAAGAATCTTGTATGGTATCAGAGCAAGTTCCACACCCTTAGAAACACCTAAACACTTAGTAAAACTTTGAATTGATCATGGAAGACGAAAGACAAACAAGCGATAAATACTGCAATCAACCCGACAATTTCACTCTCTCACCGACAGATAGTCTAGGAACTGTAATGGTAACCAACATATTCGATGGAAGTAATTATTTGAGTTAGAGAAGGTCAATGGTCATTTCTCTCAAAGTTAAGAACAAGTTAGGGTTTGTGAATCAAGAAACAAAAAAAAACAGAAGGAAATAGTTTATTGATGAAGAAGTGGGTCACTGCTAACAATATGGTAATTGCTTGGCTTCTAAATGTTACAACAACAGAAATCCGCGATTCGCTCCTTGTAGTAACCACCACTCAAGACTTATGGGAGGAACTGTTAAGTCGATATAGCAAGAGCAGTGGCCCTCACTTGTACCAGTTAATGCAGGAAGTCAATAACCTAGGACAAGGTAATGATACTGTGACTTGGTATTTTCAAAACTGAAAAAGTTATAGAATGATATGGATAGTCTAATGCCTATGATGAAATGTGTTTGTGATGATGTAAATCATAATAAGGAAGTGGTAAATACGAACGAACTAATGGATTTTAAGTTGGGGTTAAGAGAGGAATTTGCTCTTGTAGTTAGCCAGATTATGTTATTGGAACCATTACCATCTGTTAGTAAGGTTTTTTCAATGATTATTATAGTTAAGAAACAAAGGAATATTAGCAGTACGTCAAAAGTTGTGAATACTATGACTATTGTTTTGCAAGCAAATTTTGTGCAAACTATTTCAGGGAATGAAAAAAGGCAGGTTTGGGGAAGAGATGGTGGAAATAAAAGAAGTTTCGTAAAAAAGGAAGAAAAGGTGTGTAGTTACTGTCATGAGGTTGGACATCTGAGGGAGACTTGTTTTAAGCTAAATGGGATACCGGAGTGGTATAAGGAGCCTCAAAGCAAAAAGGGAAAAGGTAATTTCTCAGGGTTAGCATCAATGGACAGCCCACTTAACGAAGGTCAAGAAGTACAGGAAAGCTAAACTAACATAGCCATGCTTGCAAAACAAGTGAAGTAGCTCATGAAAGCTATCAAAGGTAAACAAGTAGTGGAAGCACATCATATGGCTTACAACAATTTCACAGGTAATTCTTCTAAAGATTCATTTTGTAGTAGCAAAGTTTATGACAATGGCTCATGGATAGTAGATTTAAGGGCCTCTACGTATATGTGTTCAAAACCTAGCCTATTAGAAAACATGTCATCCGAATACACCACCAAACCAGTGACTTTACCTGATGGTTCCTTAAGGAACATTACTGCTGTTGGAACAATGAATTTACTCCCAAAATCAACCCTTTCAAACACATTGTGTGTACCGAAATTTTACCAAAACCTTATGTCAGTACATAAAATTGCAATCGACAATAAACTTATTGCTATATTTGTTGATAATCAAGTTTTTTTACAGGACCAATGGAGTGATGAAATCGTTGCGATAGTCAAAGTGGAGGGAGGAATTTATCGTCTTACTTCCAAAAACCTTACCACTGGCTTGAAAGGTCCATCTCTCAAGTTTTATATAAACAAAACATTTTCTAATTTTGTATCCGATGACTATGTTTTATGGCACCATCGATTAGGACACGTATAATCGAGTAAACTTTTGCATAATCTAATTTCTATTCTAAAAAATGATACCAAATTTTGTTATCATATTTGTCCTCTTGCGAAACAAGAAAGGAAACCTTTTTCAAAACACGAAATAGTAGCAAACAAACCATTTGAATTATTGAACATCGATGTTTGGGGTCCGTACAATACCCTTAACATCGATGGGTCAAGATTTTTCTCACCATTGTTGATGAGTTTTCACGTGCTACATGGACTTACTTACTTCATAGTAAGGCCCATATTCACAAAGTGCTCAAAATTTTTATCACTATGATAGAAACTCAATTCTGAATAAAACTTTTGTGTGTAAGAACTAATAATGGAACTGAATTTACAAACAAATCTTGCCAAAATTTGTTTTACGAGAAAGGCATCATTCATAAAAAAAACTTGTGTTTACATACCGCAACAAAACAGGATTGTGGAATGTAAACATAAACACATTTTGCAAATTACTCGTGCACTCATTTTTCAAACCAAATTACCCGTAAAGTTTTGGGGAGAAGCCCTTCTAACAGGCACTTTTCTAGTTAACAGTTTACCTATAAAAATACTTGATTGGTTGACTCCATTTGAAAGACTCTACTAAAAAAACCCATCTTACATGTAACAGCCCAAGACCACCCGCTTATAGATATTATTCGCTTTGGGCCTAATTCCAGCCAAGCTCTCACGGTTTTGCTCTTCCTGCACACTCCCTCGGGAAACGAGTCTATAAGGGAGAGATTTCCATAGCCTTATAAGGCCTACTTCGTTACCCTCTCTAATCGATATGGGAATCTAACATTCCACCCCCTTAAAGGCCTAGTGTCCTCGCTAGCCCACAGGCCCGGATCCACACCCCTTGGAGGCCCAATGTCCTTGTTGGCCCACAGGCTTGGATCCACCCTCCTTAGAGGCCCAGCGTCCTTGCTGGCACATCGGCCGGGTACTGGTTCTGATACCATTTGTAATTGCCCAAGACCACTCGCTCACAGATATTATCCGCTTTGGGCCTTGGCCTAGCCAAGCCCTTACGGTTTTGCTCTTCCCGCACACTAGCTTGGGATACCAATTTAACTGTCATGACTCGGAACCACATCGGGCATTTGACAACTGCCGCATACCCTGGCTAAGGATACTCACGATACCCTTAACCCGACTATGCAAGGCTAACTGAATATCAATCTCAACGATAATACAAAATGTTCATACATAAAGTCAATTACAAACCACAAGACAGACAAGAGTTAATTTACAAAATTATAAAGCATATCGACATAATCATGAGCCACTACATAACAAAGTACATAACAGAGACAACCTCCGTGCGATAATATCCTGAAAACTGTCAAAAGATCGCACGATACACTCAGGACTCCAAACTCACCAAATTAACCTGCATGGTTAGGAAGCGCAGGGGGTGTGAGTACACTATGTACTCAGTGAGCAGGAAAAAAACATATGTCACGATTAGAATTCAATACACCATAAGATCGTATAGATAACCCATAAGGTGAACATGTAACACATAGAAACACATAGGCCTAGTCTATGACTCAACGTATATTGGTTAGGAACCATATAGCCCTAGCCTATTAATTCACTCATCCGGTGAACATAGGTTCCAGTTCTAATACACAAAAGCATAAAAACATCACATGTATAAATCAAATCTAGTCAGAAAAAGAAATATCAGGGTAAACCAAAACAATCATGTGTGATACCACTAGTCGGCCAAACTAGCGCGCACACCGACCGATCCTCAGTGTTGGCTCGACTTCATCTGTGCTGAGTCTGGACTATAGTCGACAAGAGCATCATGACCCTAGGTGATGACCTCGTCGGTGTCCAGATCCTAGGTGTGGAATCACCCACAAGTCTCATAGAAAGGTATCGATACGGGGACTCGACTTTTATGTACCAGTGTCAAGGGTACAGGGGTCGCTAAATCAGTTGTTCCTAGCACACGATTGGCCAATCGTTACCTTACCAATGGTAAAACAAATCATATTCAAATTTTAAGTATAAAATCAAGTAAGGCGTCGGTCTAATCGATGAAATGAAACCTTGTGATGGCTCTATGCCAAAAAAAACATATACGTAGCAAATATGGCTCGATCTTGCATATGTAAATTTTAAAACATTATTTCATGCAATAAACATCATCTTTTACACTCCAAGTGCAAAATGTTATTCAAAACAATATTGTTTCTTAAATACATAGGCATATTAGCATCCATTTGAAGTTCAATTTTACCCTACATTGCCTAGGTTCAAAATTCACATACGATTCATTCAGCACGTCTTAGGATGTTCCAATTTTATTTGAGAAATATGGTTTCCCCAACTCACCTCAAAAGAAGGTATACACTCTCTTAATTTCAATAGTCCTAGGTACGAGCTCCTCGATTCACAGCTCCCGAGCCTTTATGCATAAAAATAAATACGATGAAATTATTACTTAAAATAAATTTCATAATTATACACTATCACTTAAGTGTATAAAACATAATACCACTCCCTTTAAGCTATATAATTCAACCATTAAATGCCTCACATGGTTAGTTCCTTACTATTCACATTAGCATCTCTTTTGCATTTCCTAAGGCATTTAATGCCTTTAATCTAATACTTACTCATTTCAGAACATAATTAAGCACATCTTTATCAAAGCACATTAGGCCATTTCTCATCAACTTAAGCATTTATCCAAGTTCACTCTAAGTGAACATGAAAATGTTTTTCAATGAATACCATTACAAAGCCTTAAATCCTAATCCAAGTTCACTTAAGCAATTTATCAAACACTTAAAGTGCATGACTTTCAAGTCACATTTTCAAAACTTTTTCATAATAATTAATGCTCCTATCATGTCATATAGTAACACTTCCACTCAATGACACATTCCACCACTCCATTCAAACCAACTCCCTTCA
>JAOQMS010042988.1:0-12655 GCA_027563885.1 Erythroxylum longipes
ATTTAGTTGAAATCTAGCTTTGTGATCAGCTGACCATCTGTTACGAGGAATGGTATTTCCTTCATCATCTATTGGTATGTATGGTCCATTCTCGATGATATCTTAAAGATCAATATGTGTGGATTCTATAAAGAGTCGCATCCTGTCCTTCCAATAATGATAATCTTCACCATTGAATGTAGGAGGTCTTATGACGGAGGCACCTTAAGCAATAAAAACATGTGATTCAGCCATTGATCGTTGTCCTCACTTTGCAAAGGTGGTTCCTAGAAACCGAGCGCTGATGCCAATTGAAGTAAATCACACGTTAATATAGAATTCACATACAATATATGAGATACACAAGAACGGGGGTTGAATTGTGTATTCTTTTCGTGAATACAAAAACTTTAATATATCTTGTTAAGAACTTTTCCAACTATTAAAAAAATACCATAAAAGTTATACAAAAATAGTTACGTAGTTAAATTGCAAATAACTTCTATATACTTGCCTAAAAACAGAATAAAGTGAAAGGTTAGAAGATAGACGCTGCGATTTTTATACTGATTCACCCTAAACTATGGGCTATATCCAGTCCTCAGAGTTCCTCTGAGATTTTACTATATTTCGACAATTTTACAAGTATTCTTTCTTCTCTTCCAGATCCTCTTCAGGTCTCTTACACAAAGTATTCTTTCTGCTATCTTAGCTTCTCCAGGCTCTTAGCCTTTTCTTTCTCTCACTAGAAGGATATTGTGAGCTTTTTGTTACAGTAGAGTTTGCTCTCTAGTATCGCACTTTTGAATACATAATTTTTCTTTGTAAGTAAACACTTGAAAGCTCAAAATATTGTTGAATCTTTGACTATGACTAGTATATATAGCCTAAGTCTTCAACTGCTTCATGATTCTTGATAACTGCTTCTCGATTCTTGTAGAACCCGTTATTCAGTTGAGTTCTGTAACTAACTCCAACTAACTAACACTCCGACGTACTAGCGTATCTTCATCTTTGTATCGTTTGTGTTTTCCTTTTCTTCTGTGTTTTTACTTCTTATGTGTTTTCTGCTTCTTCTGTGTTTACCACTTCTTCTGTGTTTTTACTTCTATGTTTTTCACTTCTTCTGTGTTTTCTACTTCTTCTGTGTTTTCACTTCTTCTGTGTTTTCATCTTCTTCTGTGTTTTTTGCTTCTTCTGTGTTTTCCGCTTCTTCTGTGTTTTCCGCTTCTTCTATGTTTTCAATTCTTCTGTGTTTTTCGCTTCTTTTGTGTTTTACACTTCTTCTGTGCTTTTACTTCTTCTGTGTTTTCCTCTTCTTCTGTGTTTTGCGCTTCTTCTGTGTTTTCTACTTCTTCTGTGTTTTCACTTCTTTTGTGTTTTCCACTTCTTCTGTGTTTTCACTTCTTTTGTGTTTTCCGCTTCTTTTGTGTTTTCACTTCTTTTGTGTTTTTCGCTTATTCTGTGTTTTCCACTTCTGAGTTTTCACTTCTTCTGTGTTTTTCCGCTTCTTCTGTGTTTTCACTTCTTCTGTGTTTTCCACTTCTTCTGTGTTTTTCTGCACACTTAACACACTTATCAAAATAGTTCGTTTATTTCTAATATTATTATTATTTGATTGTCACCAAAATTAATAATCGTGAAGTCCTCTTGACTTAACAGTAGTTTCAAACCGGTTCAATGCAAGTTCTAAAGGTTATCTTCCTAAGGGAGCATCACATATAATAAAAAAACAGAATGACTATTAAATGCAGTCACATAAGCTCAAAATCTCACATGTGTTTATATAAAAATCCATCAAAATTTCGTACATTACCTAATCACTCAAGTATGAAATTATTGTCTGATTTTATGCAACTAATTACTTCAATCAATCCATATGATTCACCTTCCACTTAAGCTGCCTAATCTAAATTCAAGCACACAACTTAATTCTCAGTCTAACTATTATGATAAAATGGCATGGTTCAACGCTCATCACAGTTTAAGTGAAAAAATGTAAAAAATTTAAACTATCCCTACCCCCACACTTAAATGGGACATTGTCCCCAATGTCCTAAAATCAATAAAAACACAAGTAAGGGGATGAGAACAGAAGGACACCTTTGGATCAAAGAGAGCTCAGTAACTTGAAAGCTGAATTCACAGATCCGATATTGCATTCCTAAAAATAAAACAAGCAAAAAGCAAATAAGGTAATCAAATGAAAGCAATAAAAAAAATGAAACAACAAAGAACTAAAATGAAATGATAAGGTTAGGGTGCCTCCCAACAAGCGCTTATTTAAGATCATAAGCTTGACCCCTGTCAATCAATATCAACCATTATATATAAGAGTTTCAAGCTCAATCACCTCCACATTATGCATCTGAAATTCCTCAAAGTAGGGCTTGAGATGATATCCATTGACTTTAAACTCTTTCCCTATTTTGGCAGTTCTGATCTCCACTACTCCATTGGAATATACCTTGGTAACCTCAAAAGGACCTATCCATCAGGAGCATAACTTACCTAGAAAGAGTTTGAGGCATGAATGATATAAAAGTACTTTCTGTCACATCACAAATGTCTTCCTAGAGATGTTGCGATCATATAATGCCTTAGTCTTCTCCTTATAAATCCGAGCATTATCGAATGCTTCATGTCATAACTCTTCGAACCCTTGCAACTGCAATCGTCTATGGACACCAACAGCTTCTGACTCCATGTTACACTTCTTGATTGCCAACCACTAGAAGGTGACATGGCTTCCCAAAAATAAGCCTGAATGGTGACATCCCTATTGAAGTCTTGTATGCAGTCCTGTATGCCTATAAGGCATCGTTGAGGCATAAACTCCAGTCCTTCCTTCTGGGATTCACTATCTTGTCTCAGTTAGACACCTCAACCTGACCACTTGTCTGAGGATGATAAGCGGTTGAGACTCGATGCATCATTTGATATTTCTTCAAAAGGGCCTCGATCATCCGGTTGTAAAAGTGATTGTCACTGATGATGGCTCGCAGGACTTCAAACCTAAGAAATGTTAGATTTTAAGAAATCTACAACCACTCGAGAATCATCAGTTTGGGTGGATTTTGCTTCCACCCATTTTTACACATAATCAAATGCAAGCAGAATATATTGAAATCCAAACGAGGATGGAAAAGGACCCATGAAATCCATGCCCAAAATGTAAAAAAGCTCACAAATTATTATAGGACTTTGAGGCATTTTTACATGGGAACCTAATGTACATATGCACTGGTAGTAGTCACAAATCTTACATAAATCATATGCATCTCAAAATAGAGATGGTCAATAAAACCCACACTTTATAACCTTGCAAGCTATCCACTTTAGGCCAAAATGACCACCACATGCATAAGAGTGACAAAATGTCAAACTAGAAAGAAATTCACTGTCAAGTATGCACCATCTAATGACTTAATCTGAAAAAAATTGCCACAAGTAAAGATCATCCCATACATAAAACTTTTCTTAGCTCTTCATCCTCTCCTTCTGTGCCTTGGTGAAATCTATAAGAAATTGATGAGAAACCAAGAAATTCACTATGTTAATATACCAAGGAGCTATCAACTGTACTGCGTGTAGTTGCTCATATGGAAAATCATCATTGATAGGGCCCATGTCAGTACTATGCTCCACTAATCGGCTCAAATGATCTGCTACTCTGTTCTTTAAGCCTTTCTTATCCTTTATCTCCATATTGAACTCCTGAAGTAGGAGTATCCAACGGATGAGCCTTGGCTTTCCCTCCTTCTTTACCAGTAGGTGCTTTAAAGTCGTATGATCAGAAAAAATTGTAATCTTTTTCTGTGCCCAATAAATAGGACCTAAACTTATCCAAAGCAAAAACTATTACAAGGAACTCTTTTATGTGGTGTTGTAATTTTCTTAGGCGCCATTCAAGGTCTTCGAGGTATAATAAATAGCATGAGGGATCCGTCCCACTATCTGACCAAAAATTGCTCTAATGGTATGGTTGGAGGTATCACACATAAGCTCAAATGACATATTGGACTCCAATCTGGAGGTTGTAAGATGGGTGTAGTAACTAACTTCTCCTTTAAAGCATCAAATGCCTTCTTGCACTACTCATCAAAAACAAACTCTTTCTCCTTCTGAAGTAACCTACACAATGGCTGTGTAACCTTGGAAAAGTCCTAAATGAACCTGCGATAAAACCCTGCATGGCTAAGAAAAGATTGAACTTCTTGCACAGAATCAGGGTAAGGAAAAGAAGAAACAAGGTCTATCGTGGCTCTATCAACCTCAATACCCTTAGAAGAAATCACATGTCCTAAAACTATCCCTTGTTGAACCATAAAATGACACTTTTTAGTATTAAGAAATCGTTTAAGTAACAAAACAAGGTGATCCAGGCATTGTTCAAATGAATCCCTATACACAGTAAATTATCCATGAAAACTTCAATGATTTTCTCAATATACTCAGAAAATATACTTACCATATACCTTTGAAAGGTAGTGGGGGCATTACATAATCCAAAAGGCATCCTTATATAGGCAAAGGTTCCATACAGTTATGTAAAAGTCGTCTTCTCCTGTCCTCCAGAGCAATAACAATTTGAAAGCAATAGCAACCTGAATATAACCTAAATAACCAGCAAGAAAACAATAGTAAGCATGACCAGCAAGACACTCTAACATCTGATTAATAAAGGGTAGGGGAAAGTGTTCCTTTCTACTCATCAAGTTGAGCTTATAATAATCCACGCAAACTTGCCATCTATTCTACTCCTGATTCAAAACCATCTCTCCTCTCTCATTCTCCACAACTGTAATGCCCAACTTCTTAAGAACCACCTACAAAGGACTTACCCACTTTCTCTCAAAGATGGGGTATATGACACCCACATCTAGCAACTTCATCACTTCCTTCTTCACCACCTCCACCATCAGTAGGTTGAGACATCTTTGCACTTGACATACTAGGGTAGCTCCTTCCTTTAGAAAAATATTGTGCATGCATAAGGAAGGACTAATACCTTTAATATTCATAACTGTCCATCTCAATGTCATCTTATACTCTCGCAACACATTAACGATATTTTCTTCTTGTACCTTTGTAAGATCACTTGCTATGATAACTAGAAGTGTGTTTTTAGTGCCCAAACAAGCATACTTGAGGTGAGTCGCTAAGGGCTTCAACTCCACTTCTGGTGCTTGCATAATAGAAGGTAACAATCGATTAGTACAAACGGGCAATTCAAAAAAAAAGGGATATACCTGCCTTTAGGTCCTCTCCAAACTTGAATTTGCTTTGCCAATAACTAGACATCTTTTGCTCCAACAGGGTAGTCAAGGTTATCTCTAAAGGGTCGCTTGTAGAAAGAAGAGACCAATGCTCCACCAAAGAGTCAAGATATCTACCTTGGCGACTAACTCACAATCTGATGGATAACATATGGAATCAAAGATATTAAAATGAATGACCCTCAAACTCCATAGTCAACACCCCACTATGTACATCAATTTTTGTTCAAAATGTCTTCAAAAATGGCCTGTCTAACAAAATTATTGAAGGTCTCATCTGCATATCTAACACATAAAAACTTGCAAGGAAAACAAGCTCCTTAAGTTGCACCAAAACATCCTCAATAACCCCCTTAGGGTATGTGTTAGATCTATCATCCAATTGAATGATAACATGGGCATCCTTTAATGAACCAAGATTAAAAGCTTTAAAATTTTGCAAGGAAAATAAGCTCCTTAAGCTGCACCAAAACATCCTCAATAACCCCCTCAGGGTATGTGTTAGATCTATCAGCTAATTGAATGATAACATGAGCATCCTTTAATGAACCAAGATTAAGAGCTTTAAAAATATATAAAGGCATAACATTGATCGAAGCTCCTAAATCTAACATACATCTCTCATACATCATGGTACAGATCTTACAAGGAATGGTAAAAATACCTGGATCTTTGCACTTGGGCGGTAGCTTCCTCTGTAAGACTGCGAACACATTGCCCCTCACACTGATCTTCTCATCTTCCCTCAGCTTCCATTTATTGGTGCACAGCTCCTTTAAAAATTTAGCATATCGCGAAACTTGCTTAATTGCTTCCAAAGGAGGGATATTAACTTCCACCTTACAAAAGACCTCCAATATTTCCTTTTCCTTCTCCTGTTGCTTGTTCTCTGCTAACCTACTTGGAAATTAAATAGGAGGTGAATCATTGACAATAGGGTGTGAAGTACTTACCTGAGGATAGTGATCTTCCTTTTTCTTTGTTAGCTCAGTTTCCTCCTCTTCTTCTTTACCCATCCCCTTCCTTGTCCCTCGTACCTCCTTGTCACTTCTCAAAGTAATGGCACAAGCATCTTCTATTGGGTTCCTCTCAGATTGACTAGGTAACCTTATGGAACTTTGGGCTTGCAGCTTCCCCACAACATCAGCTAGCTAACAAACCTGATTTTCCAAATTCTTCAAACCACTCCTCGCTTCCTGCTGAAATTGAAGAGTGTTAGTCACTAAGCTCTTAACAATTTCCTATAAAGACATACCTCCAGGTTGTTGTTGTTATGGTGGTTGTGGAGGTGGTGGCCTTTGTTGAAACTGTGGTTGATTCTGATCGAAACTTGGTGGTGTATGGAACCTCATTGTTGTTGCTAATAATTATGTTGGCATACATTAGATGTAACACACCACTAGCATAGAGTACATTCTCGAACATCCAAAGGACATTCAAGAACATACCTTATGAAAATATCACGTTAAAGACATCATATCAACTTATTATGGCATCATATAGAACATAAGTATTTCCAAATATCAAAACTCCTCATTTCATTCACAAAATGAAACTTACTTACAGCGTCATTACATTTCATAATCCATTTTTATACAGAACATAACATTTGGGAGTTTAAAGCTCTATACAAAAAATGCAACATGAAAGGAGAAGCTAAACAAAAGTATTCTATCTAAATTCTATAGGTATCAGTTGATAAGACCTTTAAGCCATTCTTGTTTCCAAAATTAAAAGTACAAGACTTCAATTATATCACCTTAGAAGCTAGGTCTCCTTTGTACCTGAAAATCAACGTTGCAATTTTTATGAACTCAGTGAGTGAACCATCGTCGATGTGCTCACTCAAGTCAGAACACAAATATCACAAGTTTATTTCTTAATTTAGCAGATGTATCACATCATTCAATATTGAATACTAGATCACAATATACATCATATCTCAACAATACATTATAAACTACAAACATTTCATATAATCATTTTAGAATAATCCAATCCTTCATATCACCAACAAGTACATAAACATTGCATATCACTATATCAACACATTTCAGTAATTCTTTGCAATCATTAACATGATACATATATATATATATATATATATATATATATGCAAATGAACACGTGACTCCCTTTTCATTTTTACTTTGTTGTGACCGACCGCCTATTTTATTTTCTGTATCAGTTGTGTATACTGGGCTCATTTCATATTATGTCTCGTACCCATTGTAGATACCGAGCTCATTAATAATTGAGCATATGGCTCTTTGTGCACATTTCTGAGCTTTAAGCTCTTTTTCACACTAGTCACTCTGGTCACAACTCTTTTATCTGATCATGTATAACAATGTGACAGAATGCATCAATTCACATAATATGCTATCAATAACTTTCATTCAATGTGCATAGTCATTTATCACATTCATCATATCTAAGTCAGGCATTCAACATTTAGTTGAGTATACATTTTCCATCTTCATATACAATTAGAAAGCACTTCTAATACAATCCCAAATATCAAATTCCTCGGACCATTAATGTCCAGAATTATCAAAATCATATCAATAACAGTTCAATATCTAAAATTTAATCGACAACAATTCAGTTATAGTGAGAAAACATTTAGGTTAACTCGTAGTATGCTCTAGATAAGCTATTGCCTTAATGACCTGGCAATATCTGGATGCTGACGATCAATTTGTGCTTCTTTAGTCATGCAATACACACATATATTTTACAAATTACTAAGTTGATAAATTATATGAATATTCAATTGTGCATATATATATGTGTCATGTTTAATGCATGCTCAATTGACTTTTCTCGATATATAACTACTCATAAATCTTGACCATTCAAACATCATATTTTGTATACTACCATTTTGCAATTAGGTTTGTACCTTTAAGTTAGCTTGATTTACTCCAAATTCATTAACCATACTTTACACTTATCCTTGAACATTTTAATGATCAAAAGCTTCTTATAACACACACTTAATTGTTGCTTTAAATCTGAGATTTCAGCAAGCTAAATCTATACACATTTACCCAATTCTCATTCATAAATACCCCATGTTCTTCAATGCTCATTCATCCATACCTTATACACATTACTCATGTCCTTAAGATTATGTTTGCATTAAAAAAACTCATTTATTCCTTTATCAAATCATAATTTCCATATTTGAACTCAACCATATCAAAACAGTCCATTCTTTAGATTGTGACATTAACTACATAAACTTATCAAGCTCTTAACCAATTAATCAATCAATAATATAGGCTCATTCCAAGCCTTAATCAAGTCCAAATATACTAAGTTAGAGTGAAATTTCTTAACTGGTTAAACATGTACACAAGGTTGAAATTAAAATTCCCGAATTTTTCATCAACATCACTAATGTATGTAATTTTACTACCTTCAATACTTCACGAATTATACAAGCTTAGAGACATCACTAGCAACTGAAATTTTTGAGATTTCATGTCCTTTAAGGTTACTTCATTTTAGTTTAATTTAACTTTCATATTCGTTACACTAAGGCTTACAAAATTTTGCTCACTTATGTCATTAATAGTTATTTTTTTTACAACCACACCTATAGCTCTAATTTTCCATATTTGATAACACCTATCTTTAGCATGAATTACTCATCAATTATACTTTAAATCCCAACTTAAATCATCCATACAACAGCACATAAACTACTATTTTTGTACATGCAAAAACAGAATAGAAAAGTACCCATTCATTCTCTATTTTCCAGTACATCTTCAATATCAACATCATATATAATCTATCCCAATTCAATCATCGTAATCTTTCTATTATAATATGACATAAAGACCAATACTTACTTACTTGTTTATCTCAAGTTCCACCTCAATTCATCAAGTTAATCTAGCCCTACACGCATGCAAGATCATCACAAATTCAAGGTGGAAATAAAATGATTTCAATAAAGGCAAAATGATGATAGCAAATTATAGCTATTTTTGAGTAGATTTTTGTGTGGATCTTGAGGTGAATATGAATGAAATTGAAGCAAAATTCATAAGTTGTGAGTGTTTCGATGGTGAAACCAATGGAAAGGAGAAGAATGAACACAACAAAAACTACTCTTGTAGTGGTTTGACTCATCAAATGCTAGGTGTCTCCATGTTACAATGGCATATGTCACTAAGCATGTAAGCCACTTATCCCCGTCATAAGCTGCGGAATGTCACTCAGTTACTAGTCCATTTGTCACCCATTCATTACTTCCATTTGTCAATTAATTACCTATGCTAAATGTCATTTAATTTATAGGCTTAGTCATTATAATTTTTCATATATCAAAAACTAAAACAGAAACTTTCATTCACTATGATCCATGTAATCCTAGTTCTTTACCACTTCAAGAACACTACACTAGCACCTTTCTTTTGCATTAATTCACTTTCATTGTACTTCAAAATTGAATCTCATTCATCCAAAAAATAACCTATAACCTACGATTTTTATACATCAAGAACAAGGCATAAAAGTATCCAATTCATACATCTTTTTTTCCAATTGTAACAACTAATTCCAAATTTACTACTTGTAACCAATCAATCCAAAATTCAAGACATAAACAATACACAATTCACATCATTATCATTTTAAACCTTTCATACCCCGGAATATGTCAATTAAGTGCATATACTATCTTTGCAATGTCTACGAAATCATAATTCATGTGTGTATGCTAATGATATGCATGTGAATGAAATGCTAAAATGATATGATTCATATGTAATAATCTAAGGCTCTTAGTATGGAAAACGGGCTATTACATTAGAATTGTTTCCTTGCTGTAAGTTTCCATTCCTGAAGTTGGGATGATCCTTCCACCTCGGATTGTAAGTGGGAGCAAAATGGTCGTACCTCCGCTGTTGTCCTTGGAACCCTCCAACTGCATTGACATGATGTTCATCCTGCAAGGAAGGGCAAGCATATGCAGTATGGCCAACTAACGCACAAATACCACATACCTTGGTAGGCCCCTTTCCTATCACTATTTGATGTACTAATGAAGTCAAATTTGTGACTTGAAACTCCAACATGGAAATAGAGACCACCTTCACCTGCTTTGTTGAGGAGGAAGCATTGCTACGTTTACCCCAATACTAGGAGTTCACTACCATTGTTGCTATCAAGTTCTTAGCATCCTCCAGTGTCTTGTCCACTAAGGCTCCACCACTTACAACATTTATCATATTCCTGTCCAAAAGAAGCAAACCTTCATAGAAATATTGAATTAATAATTGATCACTTATTTTATAGTTTGGACAGCTATTGTAGAGCTTCTTAAAACACTCCCAATACTCAAGCAAAGACTCCCCTGTGTCTTGTCAAATGCCACAAATCTCCTTCCTGATGTTATCGACTCTTGAGGTAGGGAAGTACTTCTCTAGAAACTCCTACTGCATTTGCTCCTATGTGTTGAAGCTGGTGGGCAAGTCATACAACCACTCCTTGGCTGCATCTACTAAGGAAAACAGAAATACCTTTAGCTTAAGTCGCTCAATTAAAACTCTTGCTGGCTCCATACCTGAGCATGTGATGTGAAACTCCTACAGGAATTTGTTGGGATCTGTGATGTAGCCTAATCTAAGTGAGCTAGTGTCACAAAAACCTGTAAAAATAGGTAGTGCACGTATCAGTCCAGGTTTAATTTCAACTTTTGGCACATCATCTGGATAATTGATACAATGCATATTAGGATTAAGGATGTCAATGGGCCGGGCCGGTGGGCCATGGGTGAGCCGAGCCAAACCCAGCCTGTTTATATTTTTAATTAAAAAAATACAAAACATCGTCGTTTTGGACAAAATGACGTCATTTTGTAGGGCCGCGAGCCCAGGCGGACCATGGTCGGCCAGTGGCCTGCCAAACTCGGGCCAAAAATGGGCCAGGCCAGGCTCGACTGGCTGGGCCAGAATTGCCATTCCTAATTAGGATTAAAAAAAGGAGCTACAAGCTCCTTTAAGGTGAACTGATGATATTCCATAATCTTGTCTGTTTCTTCTGAACTGCCATCGACTTCTTCTTCAAAGGATAAGAAACGGTTGCTCTCAGGAAGATGTGTATGGATTCTTCACTCTCTCTAACAAAATCTGGTGTGACCTGCAGTAGGAGAAAAAGAGAAAAGGTTAAGTGGAGAAAGTAATGAAACTATGTTTTCCTTAGCAAATTTATGAAAACAAATGAGCAACTGTAGAACATGCGAATCGATGAAAGAATGAAAAAGATCAGCAAAAACAAAAGTAAAAAGAACACAAGAAACAACAATTAACACATGCCAACTCCCCATCAATGGTGCCAAAATTTGATAGCTTATCACTAACTACCAAATAATAAATTCCTAAGAACCAAACAATGCAGTAAATAGCAAGCTAGGGTCGAACCACAGAGAGCTGAGATGTAAATGCTATTTCAAATGTTGCAAACAAAAGAAAACAAAACACCCTAAAATGATGAAATGAAATAGCTAAGATGCAATGAACGTAAGAAAAGAAAACAAACACAACGCAAATTTAGAAAAGACTAATAACAATGGTCAAGAAGTGGGTTGGAGATATCTTTGGGATTCTAAGATGTTCATTGATCCTTGAATCTAAATAAAAGATACTCTCATCATGGTGTTAGCCTACTCGATTAAGCTCTCGAACCCTTAATTTCTTTAAAATAGGCAAAAATAATAAGCTTTGGAAATGCCCCGATCTCCACTATAACCTAAAATGCTCTCTAAGTTTAATAGTGAAGACGCATTAGGTACTAAGAAACAACTAACTTAGACCACCTACTCATAAGCTTGGAAGGTACATCCTGAAGGTATAGGATCCTAGATTTGTTGAATAAGCATCCTAACAATTTCAACTAACCTATGGCTACTTGGCTACTTTCAAGAATGACTATGGACTATTATATATCATGCACACAACCCTAGCCTTCGGATTATAAAGTTACCTAAAGGGTGATCACGCCTATAAGCAACTCCTTATTCATGACATTTATCCTAAATCCCAAACCAACCTAGACCTACAAGCACCAATTCAAGACAGGTTCAACTCCATTCCCACAATTTCCATCCCTTCATGCTTAAAATATCTCCAAACCCTTAAGTAGTCATGCCACACATGTTCATATTAAGCAAAATTGTAACACCCCACTCCCGCTGGACCTGAACCCGATATCGACGGTGATATCCGAGTCCGTACCCCGCGAGGGTGGTGTGCCACATCACTAAACATTCAAACAATCAAAGTCGATATATATTTTTTTAATTTAAACCACATATCATAAAGATACAGAAAGTTGATAACCAAAACGTTCCATTTTATTTTATAACTATTTGATACAAAACA
>JAOQMS010042989.1:0-12655 GCA_027563885.1 Erythroxylum longipes
TTCTTGAGGCCCTCTGTCTTTCCATCTCAAGAAAATCTGGTTTGGATGTTTGTAAGAGAAGTTATGTTATTGGACCCAAACCAAGCAAGTTAAGCAAGTTTACATGAACAAGAGAAAAAGTCGAGCAAGTTAAGTGCAGGAGTTAGACTCCGGAGATGGGATCCCAACAAATGTGGTATCTGAACACGAATATATGCATGTATGAGAGTCAGGCTCCGAACTCGGGGTCTTGACCGATGTGGTATCAGAGCATGAAGCATGATGAGGCTAGACTCCGGTAACGGGGTCTGACATTTTTATGGTATCAGAGCAAGTAAGGAGTTAGACTCCGAAAACGGGGTCTAACAAAAAGGGCTATAAAAGAAGTACGAAGTGAAAGAGAAAAGACTAGAAAAAGAGCAAACGAAGGACTTTGGTGTTATGTTACAACCACTGGCCATAATTGTGGCTTAGCAGGCCACAATCATGGCCTACGATTGAGCGTGCAATTGGTGGTATGCTGCATGCCACGATCGTGGCCTGCGATTATGCATAAATAGGGTAGGCATGATTTTCTAAATGGAATTTTTACCATTTTATCCTTTTTTACTACCTATATATTCAATTCTTACTTCTTTTTCACCTCTACTTTCATTTTCATTTCATCTCTCTAGAATTCAAGTGTCCAAACACTCTCACCTCTCACTAGAAATTTTAACCTTTCGAAATTCTTCCATACTCTGCCTAACCATGCAACGCATTAAGCAATCAGCCCGATAGGAAGCTTATGGAAGACAATAAGTTGCAGGATGGGGGAGAAGGAACTGAGCACCAAAATTCGAAGCACCATTCCCCATTTATACCAACGATGAAGGTATTCATTTTCGAGCCCTTCGTTCTTGGAAAATTTTAGTTCCTAAATACTTTGATGTTGACACATTAGATAGGCTAGAATTGAATAAACAAGTAGAGAACCTAGCCGAGAGAATCTAGTCGGGGCAGTTCATACTGTCCCAATTTCCTGTTTATGAGAAACTTCCACTGGAATTCTTTACTACCTTGACCTTTGAGCCCAAGAATACTAAAGAATTATGGTTTAGATTGGGAGCACGAGCATATGAACTGAATGTCGAAATTGTGTGTGAGATGTGTGGATTCACCCCATCGTTGATTAACATGATGACTTTCGTCCTTCCCAATACTAGTATGAGCTAATTGGAATTGAGCGATTCCACACTAAGAATGCACACAATAACATTATCCGGTCCCATGAACACTTGCTGCTTCACAAATTTATGTGTCAGTTGGTTTATGACAAGTCAAAAACCAACAAGTATTCCACTAAGGAACTTTTTATATTATGGTCATATAGACCATAGCATTTGGGTATGCACATCCACGCATGTACTGAATACAATTGCTACGACTCCACACAAGCAGAGCAACCATCTTGGAATGGGATACATAGTGTATGCCATAGCAGAACATTTTGGTGTGGAACAGAGGGGGTTACTAGTTCACCTCCCTAACTTCCTCAACCATCATCACTTATTTCGGGTAGAGATCATCCATTCCACAAACATGAGTCTGCGGGATATCAACTAGAAGACATGTGTGTGGACTAGGGCAGGTCAAGCTAGCTCAAGTTTAGTGCTACCTCGATAGGATCAACGAGTAAAGAATCGGAAGAAGAAGAAGAGGAAGATCAAGGTTGGAAGAAGGTTTTGGATGCAATATCTGAAACCAACAAAACACTTGCGGAGATGGCGCGCACACAACGACTCCATAGCCGAGATATCCGACAGATTCATTGATATTTTGAGTCTCAGGGTGTTCAATTTTCACCTCCGACACTATCACCATCACCACCTCCATCTCCTTAGCATTTCTATCTAACCCAATCTTTCTTTCCCAAGTTAGCCTTCAGTTCTATTTTGTTTTTATGTTTTATTTTATTGTTAATTTTATCTGTTCTTTATTACTTTAATTTTGGTCTTTACCCTTCGTTTATTTGTTTGAGAGTGCTTCTTTCTCGCATTGAGGACAATGTGTTTTTTAAGTGTGGGGAGAGATTATGTGTTTTGCTTTTGAATGTGATTTTGCATACTGTATGATAGTTATTAGGTTACATTATATGGTGAGAATGTGTCAATGGCTTAGATTGAGTAAAATTCTTTTAATTTTAGACATAGTTTATTAGGTTGTGAATGATCATTAGCCTGCGAAATTCATGAAATAGGGGCCTCTTGGATAAATATACAGCCTATTTAGGACTTAGTGTAAATTTAGCACCCTCTAGATTGTCACATTCAGTCATAATTTGAGGTATTTTAGCCTATGTAGCTTAACTAGCATTTTTTTATGAAAACAAATACCTAAAAACAACAAGGTAGGCAATAAAAATAAAAAATGTTTTGTTAATAATTACTATTATGTTGACCTTTGAGTTATGAATAGAGCTAGTAGCCAATTGAAAATGTGATATTAGTTGAGTAATGAGACCGACACACATCACAAATGTGTGCCTTCACGTAAAAAGGCTATAATGACGTTTCAACCAAGTTGTTTAGTAAAATGACTTAGTTGAGTAACCGGATCGACATTCATCACAAATGTTTGCCTCCGAGTAAAAGATTAAATGTTTTCCTCCGAGTAAAAGACTAAATCCGGGTTTAAATAAATAGATGAAAAAAACCTACTGGACCTATAATAAGCTTGAATTTTCCTAAAATTGTATTTAGGAACAGTTACAAAGTCTGGGGGACCAAAAATTATTAATTTGTGTGTACAATTGAAAAGGATAAATATGTTAACACTTAGGTATCGATTAAGTTGTATATTTAGTTCATAGTCCCTAGACACATATTTTACATGTTAATGATTTGAAATAACTGAATGACTATGTTCAACATTAAATTCATTTCATGAAGATCAAAGCCATTGCCTCATTATTGCATTGCGTGTTTTGTGCTTGTTGTATGTTGTTGTTTTATTTTCTTGAGGACAACCAAACATTTAAGTGTGGGGATGTTGATAGTTGTCAATTGCATGATATTTTAGGGTTTAATTTGTCATGTATTTAGGGTGAATTTGAGTGTTAAGTGTGCATTTAGGATTTAATTATTTTAGTTTGAGTGTTTTAGTGTTTTTATGGGTTAGTATGAGTCTTTGAGCTTAATTATTATATTTTTAAGGTACAGTGATATGTTTGTTAGTGTTTCAGGGTAAACGGTGAAGAACGAAGAAGATTCTGTGCCACAATCGTGATGAAGAAGGACGAGCTAGTAGCATCCAGGCCACGATCATGAACATGGGGCCATGATCGTGATACAAAGGTTAAAGCACTGGCTATGATCATGGCAGGCAAGGCCACGATTGTGGCCTGTGTCGGGCTAATAGAAAAGTTCAAGTTTTGCAAGATCTTTTGAACCATTTCGACCCTAACTTTGACCTAGAGCCTTAAAAATATAAATAGAACCTTACAAGTCGTAGGCAATGATCTTTAGAGAGCCTAGAGAGTTATGCAAGAGAGCTTTGACTTAGCCAATTCTGAGAGAAAACCTAGGGAGAAATCAAGAGATTGAGGAAGAAGACAAAGGAAGAGAGACACAGAGACAAGCTAGACGTGATGTACTTCCCAGAATAGGTGGTTTCCTACTATCGACGCCTCCCCGACTCCATTCCCGACATATTTTCCATTTATTTCAATTTTATTCATATATAGGATTGAAATAGGTGTTGAGAATCGTTTGTGTTGAATGTCGAGTTTATGTTTATTCTCACCTTTGGATCTTGATTTTTGAAATTAATAGAAATCAATTGATTGTGTTTTTATTGATTTAATTGTGATTTCAATTGTGCTCTTAATAACTTGGTAATAAACTAAGAGGGTGAGATGGGTAAAAATAATCAATTTGGGCTAATGATAGTTAAGTGAATTGATAGGTTAAGAATTGAATCAAACTGGTAGAATTATGTAACGAGAGATTGAGCATAGGTTCCAAGTAGGTTAATAGATAAATTAGAACTAATTTAGGTTTTGGGTCAATTGCGAATCGAGAGATCGGAATTCCATAATTTAAATTAGGGACCATCAATTAGGGTTAAGAATTATAACTCGAGAGAGAGTAATTCACCCTAGGACTATCTAGACCCGTTAAGTCAGTGATTGCATAATTGGTTAAGTTTCCATTAATTTCGAATCAAAATCCCCTTTCTCTCACTTGGTGATTTCTAGGTTAATTTTAGATTTGTTTGTGTGATTGCTATTTTGTTTACACTTTGGCATTTTAATTTTTCATAATTGATTGTTGATTGATTTAATTTTTGCATTAGTTATTTGTTTAGAATTATTGTAGTTTAGGACGACCTTAGATTTTAGGACAAGATTAGGCTTCCTCGTGGGATCGACACCTTAGGTACTACGCGAACGACCCATGTGCTTGCGGAATTTACTAAAGTTATAAATAGTAAAACTTAACGTGTGTAACATTGCGATCAAGTTTTTGGCGTCATTGTCAGGAAAGGAAATTTAGTTCTATAGTTTAATGCATTAGGTTAGTTATAATTTTTGGTTTTAGTTCATTGGCTTATTTTAGAAATCGTGCTCTTGCATAAACACAAGAGTCACGAGGGGTTCGAGTCTTACAGCGGAGGCGATAGATTTAGAAATAACACGATTAGAACGCACATTTAGGAAAGCTCGGTGAGAAGAAGAAGAACAAGAGTTAGGGAAATCACAAATGGCTGAGGAATTTCAGAGAAACATGGAAAAAGAGCAACTTAAAGACAGTAGCAACGGACCCTTATGGACTTTATGAGGTAAGGTTCAATCCAGCAAACCAAGGAATGGCTAAGATGCTAGTTCAACCGGCCTCGTTCGAAATCAAACTAGCTCTCCTCAATATGCTTCACGTAGAATGTGTAATTTTATGAACTAGCGAATGAGGACCTCAACGCGCATATAGTGAATTTTCTCAAAATCTATAATACTTTCAGGTATCATCAGATGTCAGAAGACACTGTTAGGATTAGACTGTTCCCTTTCACACTTAGGGATAGAGCGAAGGCTTGGTATCACTCACTGAGCCCCGCTAACATTACGAAATAGGAGCAGCTCATGCGTGCTTTTCTAGATAAATACTTCCCATTGACAAAGACCACTAAGATAATAAAGGAAATTACTAATTTCCAATAAGGTAACGGGGAGTCAATTTATAAAGCGTGGGAGTGATAAAAGGACTTGCAGAGGAATTGGCCACACCACAACCTACCGAAGGAATTCCTTCTATAGATATTTTACAATGGAGTTAACCCAGCTACTAAAGGCACCATCGATGCAGCATTGGGAGGATCTTTGATGCGGAAGACGGTTAATGAAATAGAGGAATTGATCGAGGAGGTGGACAGTAATATTTGTCTATGGACGAGTGAGTAAGGTAGGCAACCTACCACTTTTAGAGAGCAAAAAGGGATCATCACAATCGATCAGATGACGGAGATACAAGCAAAGATCGATAGTTTTACGCGACAACTCAATGGTATAAAGGCATCATCCTTTGTTTCGGTTAAGGCCATACAGTTGAAATGTGAGCAAGTAGATCATGATACTGTAGACTGCTACTTGATGAGAGAGGACAACCAGGAGTAAGTGAACTACATAGGGGCGTAATATAGATGAGGAGGGGGAAACAATCCCTACTCGAACGCTTATAACCCCGGGTGGAAGAATCACCCCAACTTCTCCTGGTTGAACAGCAATAATGGAGGGCAGTTCGAGCCTTAAGGGCAATCAAACTTTCAGCAGGATAAAACAAGCTCAATATAGTCAAAGTTGGATAAAATTTTGGACAAGATCGAAGGCATGGAGGAAGCTCATAGGAGGCTCGATAGCAAGTTCGAGCAAATAAAGAAGAATCATACTTCGTCCATACACAATCTAGAAGTCCAAGTGGGGCAGCTCGTAGAGGTAATGTCTACTCGGCTTACTGGAACTCTTCCAAACAACACCTAGTCAAACCCGAAGGAATGTATTATAGTTATAAGTCAAACTCAGGACGAGGAACTAGAAAAGTTAGAAGATAAAGGAAAAGGTCAAGTAGTTGAAGAAGAACTTTTAATTGAGCCCATGATGGATTCAATTCAAGCAACTCAACGGGTATTTCCATTCCTTATTGCATAGCAGTGAGAGTTATATACAAAGAGGGAAGCGGACAAATTATGATAAATTAAGCATAACAAGATCGAGGAAGTGATGGAACAAGTACAGTCGAAGCTCAAACTATAGGAGTCCGTCAAGAAGAAGGTTAAGGAGCAACCACTGGAAGAAAACCCTAACATAGCTACGAAGAAAGATGGCCCAGGGGACTTTTTCATCCCTTATAATATCAACAAGATCATTATAGACAGGGCATTTATAGACTAAGAAGCAAGTATAAATATGATGCCCTATACTTTTAGTCTAAAATTGGGGTTAAGAGAGTTAGTGCCCATCAAGTTTTTAGTTAAGACGGCTGATAGAACTTCACATAGACTGTTGGGATTCATAGAATATATGCCAGTAAAGGTTTGTAAATTTACCTTCCCTACGGACTTCTATGTTTTGGACATCAGTGAAGATGAGGACACCCCTATAATTCTTGAAAGACTGTTCTTAGCCACTGCGCTCTCAATTATTGAAGTTGATGGAGGCGAGTTAACTCTGTGACTAGGGAAGGAGCATATAACCTTCAAAGTGACCATTAGAGAGTACAAAACTCCTTCACCTCCAGTGGATCTCAAAGAAACAAAGCCTCAAGGTGAATGGGAGTACATAAAGGATCTTGCAAATGCTTTCCGAAAGAAACACTCGCGAAGGAGAAGGCCAGGCAAAGCAAATTGCAAGGACAATGGTAATTGCAATATGGTAGCTAAGGTACAGAATCTGAGATTAATGATGACACTACTATCAAATCATTCATTCCAACTACCGTAAGCTTAAAGGAGCGTTGAGATACTGACATAAAAAGAAGCGCTGCATGTGAGGCAACCCGTGGAAAAAAAAGTTTTCATTTTGAATTTTGTTAGAAAAGTTGAATTCCCTAGTTAGGTTTATTTTTGTTTTCGTTGAATAAAAGCAGAAAAAGGAATAGGATTTTGAGATCACGAGAAGATTGTTCAAACATGATGAGAGAAGTGAAAAAGGGCAATAAAAGAATTACGAAGTGAAAGAGAAAAGACTAGAAAAAGAGCAAACAAAGGACTTTGGTGTTAGGGTATGGCCGCTGGCCACGACCGTGGCTTAGCAGGCCACGATTTAGCAGGCCACAATCGTGGCCTGCGATTATGCAACCAAGGTAGGCATGTTTTTATAAATGAAATTTTTACCATTTTACCCTTTTTACTACCTATATATTCAGTTCTTACTTCTTTTTCACTTCTACTTTCATTTTCATTTTATCTCTCTAGAATTCAAGCGTCCAAACGCTCTCACCTTTCACTAGAAATTTTAACCTTTCGAAATTCTTCCACACTCTGCCTAATCATGCCATGCATTAAGCAATCAGCCCGATGGGAACCTTATGGAAGACAGCAAGTTGTGGGACGGGGGAGAAGGAATCGAGTAGTAGACTTCAGAGCACCATTCCCCATTTATATCGAGGAGGAAGATATTCATTTTCAAACCCTTCATTCTAGGCAAATTTCAGTTCCTAAATGCTTTAATGTTGACACATTAGATAGGCTAGAATTGTATAAACAAGTAGAGAACCTAGCCGAGAGAATCTAGTGGGGCCAGTTTATACAGTTCCAATTTCCTGTTTTTGAGGAACTGACGCTGGAATTCTTTACTACCTTGACCTTTGACCCAAGAATACCAAAGAATTTTGGTTTAGATTGGGAGAATGAGCATATGAACTGAATGTCAAAATTGTGTGTGAGATGTGGATTCCACCCATCGTTGATCAATATGATTGTTGGCCCCGGGTCTCCATATGGCATTAAATCAACCACTAATCTTACCTTACCAAATGCATACTTCGCACTCCCGATAACTAGTGAGGTCTTAGAAGCACATCTATATAAGCATTTCTGTATGTATTTTGTAACAATGAAACTGTTATGGTATTTGGATATGAAATTTGAAGTTATGTATCAACTCTATGTGCTGAAAGTTAGACAGTGAAACAATCAGAAAAATGTTTCTGATATATGTATGTATAAATATATCTGCAGATTTCTTTTCCTTCTGTTGAGTTGGTTCTGTGTTGAATGCTAGGAGAACTTGGCTGGACTTGTTTGCAGTCAATTATTTATCAAAGGAGTTTTGGTATATTTGGAATTGAATGTTGGGTATTATTTTTACTTCTCCTATGAATTTTATTTATTTTAAATCATTATTATCTATTTCTTTTATATTGATATTATCTATTAATTGTGCATTAATTGTTTTTTATTAAATCATTTGTTTTTGAATAATGTAATTTTATGTCTAAAATCATTCTATGATCCCACCATAAATCTTCCTTATCTAAACGTAATTAAATTTAAATATCATATGTTATTTTATTTTTTTATGTTCCCAAATATATTTATTTTTATTATTTCAAATAAATTTCAATGGTGACACGTAGTCGCCATAAAATCCATATGGAGACCTGGGGCCAACAATGATGACTTTCGTCCTTCCCAATACTAGCACGAGCTAACTAGAATTGAGCGATTCCATGTGAAAAATGCACACAATAACATTATCCGGTCTTATGAGCACTTGTTGCTGCATAAATTTATGTGTCATTTGGTTTTTGACAAGTCAAAAACCAACAAGTATTCCTCCATGGAATTTTTCATATTGTGGTACATGGACCACAGTATTCCAGTATGCACATCCACGCATGTGCTGAATGCCATTGCTGCGACTCCGTACAAGCAGAGCAACCATCTTGGAATGGGATACATAGTGTATGCCATTGCAGAACATTTTGGTGTGGAAAGGAGGCAGTTAACAGTCGGTGAACTTCCTCAACCATCAGCACTTATTTCGAGCAGAGATCATCCATTCTACAAACATGAGCCTGCGGGATATCAACGAGAAGACACATGTGTAGACTAGGGCAGGTCAAGCTAACTCGAGTTCGGCGCTGCCTCGACAGGAGGAATCAACGAGTGAAGAATTAGAAGAAGAAAAAGGGGAAGAGCAAGGTTGGAAGAAGGTTTTGGATGCAATATCTGAAACCAACAGAACACTTACAAAGATGGCGCGCAAACAATGACTCTAAAGCTGAGATATCCAACGGATTCATTGGTAATTTGAGTCTCAGGCTGTTCAATTGCCACCTCCGACACCATCACCACCTCCATCTCCTTAGGATTCCTGTCTAGCATAATCTTTCTTTCCCAAATTAGCCTACAGTTCTATTTTATTTTTATGTTTATTTTTATGTTTTATTTTATTGTTAATTTTGTCTGTTCTTTATTACTTTAATTTTTTCTTCACCCTTCGTTTATGTGTTTGTGTGTGCTTCCTTCTCACATTGAGGACAATATGTTGTTCAAATGTGGGGAGGGATTATGTGTTTTGCTTTTGAATGCGATTTTACATATTGTATGATATTTATTAGAGTACATTGTGTGAAGTGTGTGAATGTGTCAATGGATTAGATTGAGTGAAATTCTTTTAATTTTGGACATAGTTAATTAGCTTGTGAACGATCATTAGCCTGTCAAATTCATAAAATAGGGGGCCTTTGGATAAATATACAACCTAATTAAGACTTAGTGTAAGTTTAGCACCCTCTAGATTGTCACATGATTCATAATTTGAGGTCTTTTAGCCTAAGTAGCTTAAATAGTATTTTTTATGAAAACAAATAGCTAAAAACAACAAGATAGGCAATAAAAATAAAAATATTTAGTTAATAATTACTATTCCGCTGACCTTCGGGTTATGAATAGAGTTAGTAGCTAGTTAAAAACATGATATTAGCTAACCAGACCAATACGCATCACAAATGTGTGCCTTCGCGTAAAAATGCTATAATGACGTTTCAACCAAGTTGACATTCATCACAAATATTTGCCTTCGAGTAAAAGACTAAGTCCGGGTTTAAATAAATTAATGAAAAAAACTTACTGGACCTATAATAAGCTTAAATCTTCATAAAAAGTATTTAGGAATAGTTACAAAGTATGTGGGACCAAAAAATTATTAATGTGTGTGTATAATTGAAAAGGGTCAACAAGTTAACACTTAGGTCTTGGTTAAGTTGTATATTTAATTCAAAGCCTCTAGACACATATTTTACATGTTAATGATTTGAAATAACTGAATGACTATGTTCAAGATTAAATTCAATGCATAAAGATCAAAGCCATTGCCTTATTATTGAATTGTGTGTTTTATGTTTGTTGTGTGTTTTTGTTTTATTTGCTTGAGGACAACCAAACGTTTAAGTGTGAGGATGTTGATAGTTGTCAATTGCATGATGTTTTAGGGTTTAATTTGTTATGTACTTAGGGTGAATTTGAGTGTTGAGTGTGCATTTAGGGTTTTATTATGTTCGTTTGAGTGTTTTAGAGTTTTTTATGGGTTACTATGAGTCTTTGCACTTAATTATTATATTTTTAAGGTACCGTGATATGTTTGTTAGTATTTTAGGGTAAACGATGAAGAACGAAGAAGATTTTGTGCCACAATCGTGACAGTGAAGGACGAGACAGTAGCAGTCAGGTCACGATCATGCACATGGGGCCACAATCACGATAGAAAGGTTAAGGCACTGGCTATAATAGTAGCAGGCAAGGCCATGATCGTAGCCTGTGTCAGGCTGACAGAAAAGCTTAAGTTTTGTAAGATTTTTTGAACTGTTTCGACCCCGACTTTGACCTAGAGCCTTAAAAGCATAAATAGAACATTAGAATTCGTAGGCAACAGTCTTTGGAGGGCCTAGACAGTCGTGCACAAGAGCTTTGATTCATCCAATTCTGAGAGAAAACCTGGAGAGAAATCAAGAGATTGAGGAAGGAAACGAAAGAAGAGAGATACGGAGACAAGCTAGACGTGATGTACTTCCTGAAATAGGTAGTTTCTTGCTATCGCCGCCTTCCTGACTCTGTTCCCAATGTATTTTCCATTTATTTTAGTTTTATTCATGTATAGGATTGAAATAGGTGTTGACAATTGTTTGTGTTGAATGTTAAGTTTATGTTTATACTCACCTTTGGATCTTGATTTTTGAGATTAATAGAAATCGATTGATTGTGTTTTTATTGATTTAATTGTGATTTCAATTATGCTCTTAATAACTTGGCAATAAACTAAGAGGATAAGCCCAGTAAAAATAATCAATTTGGGCTAACAAGAGTTAGGTGAATTGATAGGTTAAGAATTGAATCAAACTGGTAGAATTGCGTACCGAGAGATCAAGCATAGGTTCCCAATAGATTAATAGATAACTTAGAACTAATTTAGGTTTTGAGTCAATTGCAAATCGAGAGATCGCAATTCCATATTTTAAATTAGGGATCATCAATTAGGGTTAAGAATTATAACTCTAAAGAAAATAATTCACCCTAGGACCATCTAGACCCGTTAAGTCAATGATTGCATAATTGGTTAGGTTTCCATTAATTTCGAATCAAATTCCCCTTTCTCTCACTTGGTGCTTTCTAGGTTAATTTCGGATTGGTTGTGTGATTGCTATTTTGTTTACACTTCGACACTTTAATTTCTCATAATTGACTGTTGATTGATTTAATTTCTGCATTAGTTATTTGTTTAAAATTATTGTAGTTTAGGACAACCTTAGATTTTAGGACTAGATTTGGTTTTCTCGTGGGATCGACACCTTAGGTACTACACGAACAACCAGTGCGCTTGCATAATTTACCAAGGTTATAAATAGTAAAACTTAGCACGTGTAACCTTGTGATCAGGTCCTAGTGTCTATAGTATCAGATCAGGATATTAGATTTACTTCGAGATTTTGGAGAAGTTTACAGACAAATTTAGGTACAAAGTTGAACTTCAGTGCAACATTTCATCCTCAAACAGACGAACAGAGTGAGAAAACAATTAAGACTATTGAGGATATGCTCAGAGGTTGTGTTTTGGAGTTCCAAGGAGTACGGGATCATTACGTAGCTCTGATTGAATTTACTTACAATAATCATTATCACAGTAGTATCGGTATGGCACCATATGAGGTGTTATATGGCAGGAAGTGTCGTTCTCCTTTGTATTGGGATGAAGAGGATCTAAGGATTATTGAAGGCCCAGAACTGATTTAAGATATTGTTGATAAAATGAAAATGATCCGAAATAGAATTAAAGCAGCCCAAGACAGGCAAAAGAGTTATGTGGATCAACTTAGAAGGGATATGGAGTATGAAGTGGGAGATAAAGTGTTTCTGAGAGTATCGCCTTAGCGAGGAGTGCTAAGATTCATTAAAAAGGGTAAGCTCAGCCCTCGATACATTGGTCCATATGAGATTATCGAAAGAGTTGGACCATTGACTTATAAGTTAGCCTTACTAATTCAGATGTGTCAGATTCACAATGTGTTTCATGTGAGTATCCTCAGGAGATATCGATCTGATTCGACACATGTGTTGTCAGCATAGGAAGTGTAACATCCCCTCACTTATGGGAAGGGTATTTTGGTCATTTTGGATTAGGTTAAGATTATTTGAAGTGTTTTGA
>JAOQMS010042991.1:0-12653 GCA_027563885.1 Erythroxylum longipes
ATACCGGGAAAATGTCATGAATGCATGTACAGGTATTTTTCAAGTGCAAGATCACTTATTCACAAATGCATGAGCATAAGAGGTGTTTTCCTAATCTCTCTGATTAATCTCACGTGTACCCGTTTCTATAATTCAACCCGTTATATAGAAACGGGATGTCACACTACACCAGTTCTGTGAGTTCTTTATAGTTGCCCACTTGGTGATTTCTTCCTCCTTCAACTTCCAGTGGAGATAAGATACAATTAAATCCCTAGTTAACACCAAAGGATCTGTAATTCCAGCGTGTAAGGCATTGATATCTTCCTAAAGTTTGGTTTTTTAAAGTAAGAAATTTTATTCATAAATCACATTCATTTCCTACTTAGCTGACACTTTATGAAGATGAAGTTTCAAATGTAAACCTTATTCTAACTCCTGATGACAAGCCCATTTCCTGATGATTAGGCGACCTGCTCGGCACCCCACAAAAACCATCTAGTCGATATCCAATCCAGCTTAAAAGTTCCCTTGGAGCTAAGTCTTTTCCCTTTTCTTCAAAATATTTTAACTTAATATAAAGAAAAGAAAGGGTAGCAGTGGAAGTTTTTAAAAGTAACCTTCATTAAAAATTTCGATAGCATAATAGCTGTTATTTAACAAAACCAAAAATTTTAAGTTCCTGAAAAGCAATTCAAATAACTTTTATTCACTTAACCAAAGCACCACTGCTACTTATGGCATTCAAGTCCATTCAAAAACAATCTCAAAGGTTCAAAAACATTCATGCATTAGTTAAAGAAAAGAACATTTATAAATAACCATATTTTCATAAAACCAAGATCAAGACATATTTACGAAGATGATCAACTATACATAGCAAAACATTTATAGTCTATATTTACACAAAAGATGTTCAAAACATGTACATAATTATACAATACATGTAAAACAAATGAACAAGCAAAACTGCCTACACATCTACACTTGACGAAGGTAGCTACTCAAATGGTGGAGTCCTGTCTATTGAAATCCCTGAGCGTGCACTTGGGAGGTTAAAATTTAAAAAAAAGAACAAAAAATAAAGGGTGAGTTAAATGAGCTCAGTGAGTGTTATGGTTTCCATTTGAAACATTTATACAAACATTAACCTCTATAAAAAACAAAGACAATTTCCTTTTCTTTTCAATCAATAACCAATGTTCTAACATAATAAATTCATATAATCAATGCACATGTGAAACACAATCAAGTTCTCAAGTTCCTCTTTTCTTGTAAGGTAAATAGAGATGGCAATCGATAGTTTCATTAACTTTCTCATTTAAAATTTTCTTTACCATTTGGTATCATTAGGTGTAATGCCATAAGGTTGGTTCTGCATCGCTTACCCATGCCTGGCTAACCTCTACTAATAGAGCTGGTTCTGCATCACTTACTTGCACTAAGTTAACCACAATATACCGTTGTCATAGAGCTAGTTCTTCATCGTTTAACCATAACGGTGCTGACACTATATATAAATCAGTGGTTACGGAACTAATTATGCATTACTTACCCATAACAGTGCTAACACTATATATACTCCATATGTGTAGAGGGCGATTCAAAAGACATACTGACATAAACAACATCACCCACTGTTAGTGACAAACGCCCCCCAGACACTACCATGCACATTAAAACATACTCTGAACGATATAATCATGTGTATAAAAAGACTTAACAGCATACCATAGGCTAAATGACAATTAATACACAGGTGCACTACATTTCTATACCAATTCAGTTAATGTTTAAATTCCATTGTTGTGCCAATTCAGTGCATATGCAATTTCAATTCGATGCCATTTCAAAGCAAATATATATATCTCATAAAAATTACCATTCAAATTCAAGTAGCAAGACCAATGACCTTATTCATAAACATACTTTTCATGATAAAATAAAACCAATTTTCTTTCATAAAATTAGTTTAAAGATACACTCATAGTTTTGTCGTTTATCGCCAAGTACGCTTACATGTTAAGTGTCTCTTCTTGACCTACACAATTTACAAGTCGTTTAATCATTTGTTTCCAATATAGGAAATAAAGCATTACAACTATCAAGTTGAGTTATTCCATTAGTTTCCAATCAGAATCTAACTCCGAAATTTACTTTAAATGTTTTTTTTAAACATCATCCCATCCACATAAATTATAGTATGGCTGAATAGGTCACATTAACTTTTTCCATTTGATTTTTCATGAAAACAACCTTAAGATTTTGGGTTATTTACACTTTAATTGTAATCGAACTTCAACGAATCACACCATCAATTACTTTCCTCTTTAGGGCCTAATTGTCCTCACTACGCAGATATATATATACTATTCCACTTTCTTTCAAATTTTTCAACACATTTCACCTAAGGTCCATACCAAGCATCATTTAAACTCATCAAACCAAAAAATACAAATTTTCTCCAATATTTTCTAGCTTGGTCGAATACACCACTCTTTCACTATCCTTCCATTTTTCTTAACATATCTTCTCTTCATTACACATAAATGAACTCAAACCAATTATAATTCAATCCTTTTTCATTTCTTTACTTCATTGACATCAAATCCATATCATGAAGATCATAACCCTAACCTTGGTTTCTTGATTCACTTTTGTTGTTTTCAACCTTTACATGCTTTCAAGTTTATTATCTATTCCATAATAAGTCAAAAATAACTTTCAAGTTTATTATCTACTCCATAATAAGTTTAAAAAAACATTTGATCTTAAATAACTCCATTCCATATGAAATATACACAATAAACAACTTAAATTAAGAAAAACTTACCACTTTTTCTCCTAATCTCTTAGGAAATTGGTGAACACTAATCCTATGTCAAGATTTCTTGAATTTCTAAACCAAATCCACCAAAAATGGCACCTCTCTTCTTCCTCTTCTCCTTGGCCGAATTCTTCCTCTTTCTATCTTCTTTTCTTCCTTTCTTTTTGGTTCTCACGAATCCTCCTTTCAAATGAACCAAATTTTGTCTTCTTTTGCCTTTTTATACTACTTCAACACTTTACACATGTCGTATTCTTATTAAACATCTTAAATGACTTACGATCACCTAAGTTAATGTTTCTTAAACCATATGGAGTCTTGTAATTGGTCAATAAATGTTGGTCATTTAAAATTTATTAATTAACTCCATTTATGTAAAAAGACCAATTCGCCCTTTCATGGATTACTACACCTATAAACTAGATTAAATCTTGAAAATATTCCATAGTTGTCTCACCATCAAATTGAGCATGGGATACTTTCATGAGGATCAATACTTAGTAATTAGGTGCCTCAAAAATTTTGAATGGTTTTCAAATCATTAATATCCATTATTTTCTAAAAAGGGCATTTTTGTCCTAAACTTATGAAATTCTCGAAATTCATCCAATTGGACTTGTTTTCGATCTGTTTCAATGTCATTTGACTATAATACCTATTTTGGGTATTTTCAATTTTTTGGGGGATTGGGTCCTCAAAATCCCTATTTAAGTAGAAATACTATTTACCCAAGTTTACTATTCATCCAGAAATACTATTCACCCAGAATAAAATCTATAGACCAATATAAGGGAAAGTTTGGGGTTTTACAATTACCCTTCCTTATAAAAAAATTGTTCCTAAAAATTTAAATGAGTGTACCTACTTGAAATAAATCACGGTATAATGTATGCATTTTCCACTCAGGCTCCTATGTAGCTTCCTCTATTGTGTGGTTCCTCCACAATGCCTTAACTAGTGGAATGGTCTTATTATACAGAACTTGTTCTCTGCAGTCGAGGACTTATATTGGTTCTTCCTCGAAAGTCAAATCTTCTTTTAGGTTCATTGGTTGTTATGTGATTACATGAGATGGATCAACTAGATATTTGCAAAATATAGACATATGGAAGACATTGTGAAATCTCGCAAGTTCGTCTTGTAACCTCAATCGATACACCACTGGTCCAATCCTTTTCGTAACCTCATACGATCCTACGTAACACGAACTTAGTTTATCTCATTTCCCAAATCTCAATATGCCTTTCCAAGGGGAAATCTTAAGAAATACCTTATCTCTAATTTCAAATACAAGATCTCTATGGCGATTATCCACATAGCTTTTCTGTCTATCCTGGGCCATCTTTAATCTATCCTGAATAATCTGTAATTTGTATGTTGTCACTTGCACAAGTTTAGGACCTATTAGTTTCCTTTCACCTACCTTGTCCTAAAATATTGGAATTCTTCACTTTCTTCCATAAAGTGCCTCATAAGGGGCCATGCCAATGTTGGATTGATAACTGTTATAGGCAAATTCTATCAGTGGTAGGTGGGTGTCCCAACTCCCTTTGAATTCCATGACATAGGACCTCAGCATATCCTTGAGTGTCTGAATAATTCTCTCTAACTGACCATCCGTTTGAGGGTGAAACAATCTAGGGTCACAATTTGAAACAATAGAGGTCGGTGCACCATAGAGCCTCACTATCTCATCCACATAAAGCTGGGCTAATTTATTTAATGGGTAATCATTTTTTATCAGAAGGAAATGTACAAACTTTGTTAACCTGTCAACAATCACCCATACAGTATTATGCCCCTCTGACTCCATGGAAGCCCTACTACGAAGTCCATAGTAATCTTTTCCCCCTTCCATTATGGGATTGGGAGAGGCTGCTATTTTGGAAAATCCTTCAACAAATTTTCTATAGTAGCCTGCCAATCCAAAGAAATTCCTGACTCCTGTCACATTAGTTGGAGGTCTCCAATTAGTAATAGCTTCAATCTTCTGAAGGTCTACACTAAGTCCTTCAGCTGATATGACATGACCCAAGAAAACGACCTTATCAAGCCAGAACTAGAACTTACTGAACTTAGCATATATCTAGTGCTCTCATAAGGTCTGTAAAACCATCCGAAGATGTTCTATATGTTCCTCCCGACTGTCAAAATACAGTAATATATCGTCAATAAAAAAATCATGAACTTATCTAGTGCTCTCGAAACACCCTATTCATCAAATCCATAAAAGCAGCTGGAGCATTTATTCATCCGAAGGGCATAAACAAGAATTTATAATGCCCATACCTAGTTCGAAAGGCAGTTTTCGGGACATATTCGCTGTGAATTTTCAACTGGTGATAGCCTGATCTCAGATCAATCTTCGAATACACCCTGGATCCTTTCAGTTGATCAAATAGATCATCAATCCTATAGATGTGATATTGGTTGCAGACTGTCACCTTATTCTGTCTGTAATCGATACATAACCTTAAAATCCCATACTTTTTTTAATAAAGAGGACTGGAGCTCCCCAAGGGGAAGCACCGGGTCTCACAATACCCTTATCTCACAACTCCTCCATTTGTACTTTCAATTCGTTTAACTCTATTGGAGTCATTGTGGATGGAGTTATCGAGATTGGTTGGGTTCCTAGAGTTACTCTATCCCAAACTTGATCATCCTATCTAAAGGTAATCCTAGAAGATCCTCTGGATATACATCGGGGAACTCTCTAACCACTAGAATATCTTCTAATTTCACCACATCTTTGCCTTGTTCAGTCATATATGCTAGATATCCTTGGCATCCTTTACTGAGCATTTTCCTAGCCACCATAGTGGTAACTATACTTGTGGGGAGAAATTTTCGTATTCCACAAAATTTTACCTCTGAATTCCCCAACTGACTCAATCTAACCTCCTTTTTAGAACAATCCATTACTGAATGATGTGTGGACAACCAATCCATTCCGAGCATAATATCAAAATCCTAGACGTCTAATATAATCAGATATGCCAGAAACTCCTGACCATCAATCATTATGTTACTGCCAACAAACACTCTTTTAGTGAAAAGTGAGTTTCCAATTCGAATGGAAACTATTATCCCATTATCTAACGATTAAGTTTCCACATCCAATTTTGTAGAAAAATTCAGTGACATAAAAGAGCGTGTAGCACCAGGATCTACTAAAGCATATGCTCCATGCTCAAAAATAGAAATCATATCAGTGACTACATCTGGGGTGGTGTCTGCCTCTTACTGAGTAATTGCAAAGATTTGAACTTGCTTACAGGGTTTACCTGCCTGCTTTATAGGAGCTGCTTCCTTACTTGCTGAACCTCTACTAGATGCAGGAAAACTCAACCCTTTGGATTGAGAACCTCGACCACCCTCAAGGTTCAGGGTGGAAAATATCACTCTCTGCTCATTTGTACATCCCACAACTCGGTATATCTTCATAATTTGGTCTAACCATGCGAGTGCACTATCTGGATCTCCATTCCCATCAAAAGGCTTCACAACTAATTTACACACACGCTCGATGAAACATCCAAAAGTTTCTCCACTTTTGTGTGATTGCTGCATCGCCGCGGCGAGTATCTGAGTATCGGATCTATGGTAAAATTTTCCCTAGTTAGTTCTGCTAGCCCTAATGGTTGAGAATGGGGTTGACTCATAAAAGCACTCGTTGAGTTTAACTAGTGTTCCTTTTCCCTTCCTGGTGGTGCCTCAGATGTAGGAGCCATTGGTGTGGCCCTACGGGGAGGTCCACAGCCTCGGTTGTGCATCATGTTGTGCATTTGGCAAACTGTAAATGTATAAGACTTTTATGACCTGAACTATATACATGTAAATCACTGCATTTTACAGGTTACCTCAATTTGAAAACAAATTCAAAAATATTTTGCAAATGCATTAAACAGAAACGTGCAACTTGGCTCTGATACCAATATTGACAGGCTCCTTTCTTGATGACTAGGTGACCTGCCCGGCACCCCACAAAACCTTTCCACTTGATATCCAATCCAACTGGAAAGTTCCCCTAGAGCTAAGTCTTTTCCCTTTTCTTTAAAATATTTTAACTAAATATAAAGAAAAAAAGGTAGCAGTGGAAGTTTTTTAAAGTAACCTTCATTAAAAATTTCGACAGCATAATAGATATTATTTAGTAAAACCAAAAATTTTAGGTTCCTGAAAAGCAATTAAAAACACTTCTATCCACTTAACCAAAGCACCACTGTTACTTATGGACTTCAAGTAAGTTTCCAGTTGGAATGGAAACTATTATCCCATTATCTAACCATTAAGTTTCCACATCCAATTTTGTAGAAACATTCAGTGACATAAAAGAGCGTGTAGCACCAGGATCTACTAAAGCATATGCTTCATGCTCAAAAATAGAAATCATATCAGTGACTACATCTGGGGTGGTGTCTGCCTCTTATTGAGTAACTACAAAGATTTGAACTTGCGTGCGGACCTGCCTGCCCTATAGGGGCTGCTACCCTACTTGTTGAACGTCTACTAGATGCAGGAAAACTCAACCCTTTGGCTTGAGAACCTCGACCACCCTCGAGGTTTAGGGTGGAAAATACCACTCTCTACTCATTTGTACATCCCACAACTCGTTATATCTTCATAATTTGGTCTAACCATGCGAGTGCACTATCTGGATCTCCACTACCATCAAAAGGCTTCACAACTAATTTACACACCCGCTCAATGGAATATCCAAAAGTTTCTCCACTTTTGTGTGACTGTTGTATCACTGCAGTGAGTTTCTGAGTATCAGATCTATGGTAAAATTTTCCCCAGTTAGTTATGCTAGCCCTAATGGTTGAGAATGGGGTTGACTTATAGAACAACTCGTCGAGTCTAACAAGTGTTCCTCTTCCCTTCCTGGTGGTGCCTCAAGTGTAGGAGCCATTGGTGTGGCCCTATAGGGAGGTCCACGGCCTCGGTTGCGTATCGTACTGTGCATTTGGCAAACTGCAAATGTATAAGACTTTTATGTCCTGAACTATAAGCATGTAAATCACTGCATTTTACAGGTTACCTCACTTTGAAAACAACTTCAAAAATATTTTGCAAATGCATTAAATAGAAAGGGGCAACTTGACTCTAAAACCAATATTGACAGGCTCCTTTCTTGATGACTAGGTGGCACCCCACAAAAACCCTCCACTTAATATCCAATCCAACTGGAAAGTTCCCCTAGAGCTAAGCTTTTTCCCTTTTCTTCAAAATATTTTAACTAAATATAAAGAAAAAAAGGGTAGCAGTGGAAGTTTTTTAAAGTAACCTTCATTAAAAATTTCGACAGCATAATAGCTGTTATTTAGTAAAACCAAAAATTTTAGGTTCCTGAAAAGCAATTAAAAACAATTCTATCCACTTAACCAAAGCACCACTATTACTTATGGACTTCAAGTCCATTCAGAAACAATCTCAAAGTTCAAACACATGCATGCATTTAGTTAAAGAAAAGAACATTTATAAATAACCATATTTTCTCAAAACCAAGATTAAGACATATTTACGAAGATGATGAACTATACATAGTAAAACATTTACAATCTATCTTTACACAAAAGATGTTCAAAACATGTTCATAATAATGCAATACATATAAAACAAATGCACAAGCAAAACTACCCACACAGTAGCATGTAACAAAGGTAGCTACTCAAAAGGTGGAGTCCTAGCTACTGAAATCCCTGAACGTGCACCTGGGAGGTTAAAATTTTAAAAAAGAACAGAAAATAAAGGGTGAGTTAAATGAGCTCAGTGAGTGTTATGGTTTCCGTTCAAAACATTTATACAAACATTAAAGTTCATAAAGAAAAAAGATAATTTCCTTTTCTTTTCAAGCAATAACCAATGTTCTGACATAATAAATTCATATAATCAATGCACATGTAAAACACAATCAAGTTCCTCTTTTCTTGTAAGGTAAACAGAGATGTAAAATGATAGTTTCATAAACTTTCTCTTTTAAATTTTTCTTTTCCATTTGTTAACATTAGGTGTAAGGCCATGGGGCTGGTTCTGCATCACTTACCCACACCTGGCTAACCTATAGTAATGGAGCTGATTTTGCATCACTTACTCGCATTAGGTTAACCACTATATATCGATTGTTATGGAGTTGGTTCTGCATCACTTACCCATAACGGTGCTGACACTACATATAAATTAGTGGTTACAAAGCTCATTCTGCATTGCTTACTCATAACAGTGCTAGCACAATAAATACTCTATACGTGTAGAGGGAGACTCACAAGACATACTAATAGACATGACACCACCCACCGTTAAGGACAGACACCACCCACCCCAGGACATTGCTATTCATATTATGACATACTCTTATCAATATAATTATATGTATAAAGAGACCTAATGGGGTACTACAAGTTAAACAATAATTAATACACAGGTGCACCACATTTCTATAATAATTCAATTCATGTTTAAATTCCATTGTCATGCCAATTCAGTGCTTATGCAATTTCAATTCGATGCCATCTCAAAGCAGATATATATATATATCTCATAAAAATTACCTTTAAAATTCAAGTAGTAACACCAATGAACTTATTCATAAACATACTTTTCATGATAAAATAGAAACCAATTTTCTTTTATAAAATTAGTTTAAAGGTACACTCACAGTTTTGTCGTTTATCGCTAAGTACGCTCACGTGTTGAGTGTCTCTTCTTGACCTACACAATTTACAAGTAGTTTAATCATTTATTTCCACTATAGGAAATAAAGCATTACAACTATCAATTTGATTTTAACTACCATAAGTTATTCCTTTGGTTTCCATTTCATAATCTAACTCTGAAATTTACTTAAAATGTTCTTTTAAAACATCATCCCATCCGCTTAAATCATAATATGGCCAAATAGGTCACTCTAATTTTTTCCATTTGATTTTTTATGAAAACAACCTTAAGATTTCGGGTTATTTACGCCTTAATCGTAATTGAACTTCAACGAATTACACTGTCAATTACTTTCCTCTTTAGGGCCGAATTGTCCTCACTACACACACACACACACACACACACATATATATATATACTATTCCACTTTCTTTCAAACTTTTTAACACATTTCACCTAAGGTCCATACCAAGCATCATTTAAACTCATCAAACCAAAATTATAAATTTTCTCCAATATTTTCTATCTTAGCCAAATACACCTAATAGGTGTTTTATTGATTATGAATTTATTCCATAACACTTAGTGATTAATGACGTGAAACTTAAGATACTTACTTTGGCTCATATGTGATTTCAAGCACAATTTGGAAGCAAAGAAATTAAAGTGAGTTGAAAGCATAATATTTGGGCCATTTTTTGAAGAGTAATTTTTACTTGTCTTCATGGAGTAAGAATGAGAAATATTGGAGCAAGTAAAGACAAGAAAATTAGATGATGAAGCAATATAGCTCACGATTGTTGTGCCTATAAATTGCATGTTTGTTCATTTAGTAACATGAATTTAATGGAGTGAATTTAATGGAAAGCATCTTGGAATTATGGTAAAACAAAGATGGAAGCTAGCAGGAGGACAAGCAACAAATGGCGCAAAACACAGTAGCTAGATCAACTCTTACAAAGAACGAAGTAGATGGGATAGACCATGCATGTGAAATTAATGGATGGCTGGAAGGAGCAAAACAACATTGCAAGATAAAGAAAACGCCAACACACAGCAGATCATGCCAAGACCAGAAACGCATAACAATGTCCAAGAAGAAAACGACAGTGCAAATGATAGGCAGGAGCAAGACAAAACGCAGCCCATGCCACCTGAAACTCAGACTATGCATTTTACTAAACGCAAAGACCATCTACATTTCATGCAAACGTTATGCATGAAACACAGATTTTTGGCCAAGACATGAGGGAAGGGTTTTGAGTGAATAGTAAGATGGACCATAAACATTATTCGTCACATCAGTGAATAGTAAAAGAGAATACAGAGCTTGTAGCAAAAATAAAAGGAGATGTGAATAGTGGAGATGGACCACAATGTTTATTCATCACATCAGTGAATAGTGAGGATAGAGAGCTTCCGACAGAGAAACAAAAGGAGGCGTAATGAGAGGAGCAACTAGGGGTCTTCGATAGGGATATTAATGAGGACGGAAGCATTTTTCCAAAAGAGACCTATAGAGGGCTAGACATTCCGACACTTGTTCAAAGGTGACATCGACGTTGACGACCTGGGTTAAGTGTATTTCATATTTTTGTTGTTTCTTTCTTTCCTATTGAATTTATTCGGTTATGTATGGATAATAAAAATTTTGTTATTGTTCAATTATTTGTGTATGAACTTATTGGGGATTGTGAAAGGATAATTTTAATGCGTTCATTGAATCGTTTATTTGCAAATCCATTGCTGATATTTTGATATAATTTGTAATTGTTATGTTAAAATTCATGTGTAGTGACTAATGATTCATAATCATTAGGGATAACATGACCTAAGTTAAATGACGCATTGTATGTGGTTGTTGCCTTGAGTAATTAGTTTTCCTAATTCTTAATGATAGTTCATAATTAAATCTAGGGATCGTATCCTATGTTATTCAGTTGTTAGGTTTAATTAATGATCTTATATTGATTAAACAAATCCTAAGGGAAAACTCAAGTTAATTATTAACCCACGATTAATAGTTTCTAGGAGAGGTTTAAGAACAACAAATCAAGAAAATATGCTTAATTAGGGTATAGGCCGAGATTGAACTAAAGAACCGAGTCTTTACTGAATTGCCTATTTTTATCATGTTTTACATGTCTTCTTTAATTGTTTTTGTTAGTATAGTTTCATTTTATTTTATTATTCCAAAAGGCCAAAACCCCCTAAAGCTAAACACAGATTAATTTCATTTCATAAACTTTACACACACTCTCTGTGGGATCGACTTAAAGTCATCACTGTTATAGTAGCAGTCTAGCTTTTATTTTGACTAGCATTACGACGCGCTATCAACACAACTCTTTCACTATCCTTCCATTTTTCCTAACACAACTTCTCTTCATTACACATAAATGAACTCAAACCAATTCTAATTCAATCCTTTTTCAATTCTGTACTTCATTGACATCAAATCAATATCATGAACATCATAACCCTAACCTTGGTTTCTTGATTCACTTTTGTTGTTTTCAACCTTTACATGCTTTCAAGTTTATCATCTACTCCATAATAAGTCAAAATCTACCAAAAATGGCACCTCTTTCTACTCCAAATCTACCAAAAATGGCACCTCTCTTCTTCCTCTTCTCTTTGGCCGAATTCTACCTCTTTCTCTCTTCTTTTATTCCTTTCTTTTCGATGCTCATGAATCCTCCTTTCAAATGAACCAAAATTTGTCTTCTTTTGCCTTTTTATACTACTTTAATACTTTACACATTTCATTTTCTTGTTAAACAACTTAAAAGAGTCATCATCATCTAATTTAATGTTTCTTAAACCATATGGAGAAATTTATTAATTAACTCCATTTATGTAAAAAGACCAATTTGCCCTTTCATGGATTACTACACCTATAAACCAGATTAAATCCCAAAAATATTCCACAGCCGTCTCAGCATCAAGTTGATCATAGGATACTTTATTTATGATCAATACTTAAGGGCCGTTTGGTTCTACTTCTATTTTTCTGTTGTAGTTTTTAGTTTTCGTTTTTCGTTTTCATTTTTAGTTTCTGTTTTTATTTCAAATAAAAATAAAAACCTGTTTGGTTGTTAATGTTAATATAGTTATATTTTTATCACTAATAATAATTACATATTAGATAAAACTTAAAGATAAATTATTTTTAATTAAATAAATT
>JAOQMS010042992.1:0-12651 GCA_027563885.1 Erythroxylum longipes
AAAAAACAGAAACTAAAAACAGGAAACAGAAACCAAAAACAACAACAGAAAAACAGAAGTGGAACCAAACGACCCCTCAGCTTCAAATCTTCTATACCGTTTTTCCTACACCCACATGTTCCAAGTAACATCTAACCATACAATAATAAAGAGAGAGAAAATTTCAATGAGTGGGATGTTGTTGGAACAAAGGGTACAAGGAAAAAGGGCATAGAAGATTTCAAGCCTGTAATATCAGCCCACCTATTTTACCTACAATTCTTGCTTGTCACTGCATTGGTTCTATAGAATCTTGGCTAGCAATGTTTTGTTTAGTACTTTGATGTATGTGATCCCGAGGCCACCTATTTGTTTGGAGTAGCATACTAAAGACCATTTCATTCTTGGAATTTTACCATAACTTAGTATACCTTCCCATAAGAAATTGCTTAATATCTTATCTATAGTTTTCAATGTTCCCGTTGGTAATACGACATGCGAGCAGCAATACATGGTACATTGTTCAACAATAAGACGATAAGTTAAAGTCCCCCATTATAATTTAGAGATTTGTTGCTCTAATTGTTAATCTACCTACTAACGAAATCTACAAGGGGAAAATAAGCAAAAGCATTGAGTTTTTGAGTGGTAATGGGTACTCCCAAGTGTCTGAAAGGTGAAAGAGATTGAGGAATTCCCAAGGATATGGCCATATTAGCTACTAAGTGGTCACAACCCACAGAGAGAAAGAAGGAGCTCTTAGTTGGGTCGAAGATTAAACCTAATATTAACTCGAAGGATTCTAAGGTTGAGAGCAGTAAGTTAATTAAAGTCATTTTTTCTTTGCATAGAAGGAGCAAATTGTTAGCAAAAGAGAGTTGAAATGGTTTGACCTTGCCGCACTTGTGATGGAATTCAAAATTAGGATTCATAAAGATGTTTGAGTTGATCATTACTATTAGGACTTCCATGCCAATCATCAAGAGGAATGGAGACAATGGGTCCCCTTGCCTGAAACCCTTGGCAGCCTTGAAGATCCTAGTTAGTTCTCCATTAATTAAGATGGAATAAAAGGTGAAGGTGATGCATACTTCCACCTAGTTTAAGAATTTGCTAAGGAACCTATGATCTACACTGCATTCAAAATGAAACCCCAATTTAGTGAATCATAGGCCTTTACAAAAATATATTTTCAATGAACAATTCTTTATACATTTGTTGAGTTATATCCTTTGAATAACTTCTGTGATAAGAGTACTATCACCAATAGATCTGCCTTGGATGTAGGCACTTTGAGCTAGATTGATCAGTTTACTTATACATCTTTCCATCTTATTAGCTAACAATTTTGAAATCGCTTTGTATAAACAGTTAGCTATAGGCTAATATTGATTTAAGGATTTAACATTAACATTTTTTGGAACCAAACAAATATATGTTTTGTTCCATTCAATTAAGAAGCTGCTGCTTTGAAAGAATTCTTGTACCGCCTTAGTTACCATATCTTCTATGAGCTTCTAAGTTTGTTAAAAGAATCTTCCATTAAATCCATCAAGACCTGGTGCCTTGTCAGGGTGAATGAAGGACCAAGATTCCTTAATTTCCTCGACTATAACATCCCTCGTTGACTCCAATTATTATTGTTAGGATAATAATGTAAGGAAATTTTGAATCTCCACTAGTATAAAGGAAGTACCATTGCTTATGCCCAATAAATCCTTGAAGTTTTAATAGGCCAATATCTTTAATTTTTCCTGATACTAACCTTTTTCCCCTTACCATCTAACAAATCAATGTGATTTCTATTCCTTCTCACCTGTATTATAGTAAAGTGGTATTTAGTGCATCTTTCACCATCTTTGAGCCACAACATTCTAGATATTTGCCTTAGTTGTGAGTGAATATTCTCCTTTGATTTATTATATTATGAGATTAGTGTGGATTCCTACTATTTTAGCTTATGGTCACCTATTTTTAGTATAACCTTCAGTTTATTAGTAAGTTAAGAGAATAAGCTTTCTCCAATTACATCGCATCCTTATGGTTTCTGAGTAAACATGATAGGTGAAATTTAATTATTTTAAACTTTTGCAAGCACTTGAAAGCCTGTGAATCCTAAATGTTGGTGTTGATACCTTTAAGAATTATTTCCTTGAATGAGAAAGAATTTCCTATTGATAGAAAAGGAGTATCTGTTAAATGGGGGAAATCTTTCTAGAAGATTAAGGAGAGAATTGTAAAATCTTAATGGAGACTTCCTCTTATAAGATGTGGTTTCAGTCTTGATATGAATAGCGGAGTGGTTCAAAGTGATTTGGCTTGCAAATTTTGCTGAAATAAGAGGGAACTAATGGAACCAAGTTAAATTCACTAAGCACCTATCATGCTTCTTTTGCGAGAATCACTCAGCATATTGCTTATTGTTCTAGGAGTAGAGGTTTCCTTGAAACTTAAAATCTGTCATCCTTAAGTTTGTTATCAAGGATTGTAGTTCATCGCAATTGAAGTTGGACTAACACCTTGTACCCATTAACTCACTAGCTAAGGGTATGTAATTAAAATCACTTAAGATGGATCCTAGACAAGAGATAAATTCATTATTTCTATATTTATCTAAAGTTGTTTCCTCTGAAACTTCCAATTAGATGCGTATATAACAACGAAAGCTAGAGACGTTTTAGTGTGGATACCATTGAGATTGTAAGGCCCCAACATATATCTTAGAAGTATTATGGCATGTCTAGGGTATTAAGAAGTAAACATGACAAAATAAGTGCATTTAAGTATAGTAAGAGACATAACGATACTTAGTGTAAAAGACATGGGGAAATGGGTAATTTGTTCATTTCGGTATGGACATACATACTTAGACATGAATATGGATGGGAATTTTTGATATTTTTGCTTGAATTTTTGAACATGATGTGAGGGGAATTGGTAGAAGAAGTATCCCATTCGCTTATAGAATGTTTTTGGTTAAAATGGTTGTGTTTTTACGTTGCTCTTGCATGATAAGACCGAAGTTAGTTGATTTAGGATGTGTACCTCGTTGGATGGATAGGTTCCACTGAACAGACTTTTGTAATGTGGCCATATCTTGGCCTGTACATCTCCAAATTGGATAATTCCAATTGAAGATTAAACTAGAGACATAGCTCTAAGACTTTGATAAAGTAACCGAAATTTAATTTTGCCTATAAAATTTTTGAATTTTGGTTTGAAGTTGAGTTCTGGCTGCTATCCTTATTTTTGAATAGCCTATAGTTTTTTGGGTATAACTCTTGATATGATTAACCAAATTGCATGAAATTTATGCCATTAGAAACATGACATAGAGTAATGAAATTAATCAATAAGATTATAGGCCAATGAGGGAATTAAAGGAAGAAGAATGACCAATATGCAATTTTTTTTCTAAAGTTAACACATGGGCCAATTGGAGTAAAGCATATGTGACCAATAAGATTAAAGCTTGTGTGTGTCCAATAGAATTGTCGCGTATAGTCCAATTGAATTGTAACATATGGTCTAATAGAATTGTAACACCTGGTCTAATAAAATTGTAACACATGGTCCAACAGAATTGTAACACCTAATCTAATAGAATTGTAAAACATGATCTAATAGGATTGTAACATATGGTCCAATGGAATTGAAACATGTGTCTAAGATTAGAAAATTCATGAAAAAGCATATGGAGAGGGGAGATGGAACACTTGGGATTTTAACTTCAGATTTTTCTGCTCTTCATTTCACCTTCTTCATCCCATCATTTTTCATTTGGTGAGTCAAGCAAAGCTAAAGAGGAAGGGAATGAAAGACATTAGAAGAACTACTTTGCCAATTTTAATGTTTGGGACTACACTTAGTCTAATTTCTCTTTGTTTGTATGTTTGAATGGATTCAAAGATTCATTTAAATGTGTAATAGTTGCTGGGATGATGCTTTGATGTTATTTTGGGCTTACCTTGCATAGATATTTTAGGCTTACCTTGTATAGAATTGGTTGAATATAACAAGGGAGTACCGTGTAGTAGAATTCTGTCTAAGGATTGTTGAACTATTCACATTGTTTGTGTCATAACTTAGCCTACAAACCTCTAAATTTGGTGATTTTAGTGTATATGAAACCTAAGACATAGAACTAAGAATCTCTAGAAGAGACTCTGACTTAATTCTGGCTTTATGACATTGGAAACTGGGATCGAAAATGATGACCTGATGTTGCCACTGTTTTGGAGCAGCTTGTGATATTTGGTCTATATCTCATGATTGCAAAGTATAAATTGTCTGATTATTAGTGATATGGAAACTAAAGACATAGGGTAACAAATTTCTAGAAGACCTCAAAACCTAATTTAAACGTTTTCTGTTTGCATATTAAGGAACAAGTGGAGTCTGTCATGTGATGTGTTTCTGGACTGATTGTTTGTCTATTTTTAGACACATCGTGGGCTTAACCCAAATTACACTATTTTTAGTTTTTTTTTGTTTTTGCTTTTTACCGAATCTTACCTTAACCTTTTTGAATGTTTATGAAACTTTTCAAACACCTAAAAATAAATGAAATAGGAATTACCATATATGAATTGGGTGATTAAATATTGGAATTTAAGATTTAGCATAATGCATTCCAAAGAAAATTTACATGTACATAAATGATTTGTATGCATATTTATTGCTCATATGTATATATTATGATTATACAAGTGTGATTTTGATACCCTTATAATGGTGGTAAGTTATGACTTGCATGTATGAACACAGATACATATTTTATGACTTGAAATGTATATCATATAACTTGTCAATATATGAATTGTGAAATTGACAAATGATTAAAAGAAATGTTACAATGCCTACTCTATTGTCTTAGTGGTGGATAGATAGGTAAGCCTATAGGGATACAACGTAGCTGGTATTGTTTGACACTAATGGTGTCTTCATTTTGAGACTATAATGTTTCTACAGTTTGATGCCTTCAGGTATCCACAATTTGATACTTTCAAGTATCCACAATTTTAATATCTTCAAATATCCACAGCTCCCATTATCCACACCCACGAGAATATGCATGCCTCATATAGAAAATAAAGTAAATGGTTATAAATAAGAAATACAACATGACAATATAATTAGTATTAATGAGCATTTGCATTTGTATTGATAATTTGTATCAATGAGTATTGAATATCAACATTTGGCTAATAAATGTGCATTTTCGATATATGGATAATATGTTGAAGCACATTAGCATTATTTACTTTGTTTAAATATGTCATCATTATTTACATGAGTGTTGAATATCAATGTTTGGTTCATGAATGTGAATTTATGATATATGAGTTATGATATTTCTAAATGTGTGTGCTTGGCAGATGACTGTCGTGAGTGGTCATCTAAACTAAGTGCTTTCTCCAATAAGCTTTCAAACTTAGCGTAGGTGTTAATCCATGTAGGTCTAAGTCATAGGAGTGAGGTATAAAGAACATCTGCAGGGACTAAGGCTAACAGTTAGTAGTAAAAGTACCTTTGTATATGTCTTTTGATTAAAGAATGGTTGTATATGTAATAAAGGAAATTGTATGTTTTCCTTTTGGATTAACATGTAAATATAAAGATGTAATAATACTTTTCAATGATAATGTTAAATGATATGAAAATTTGTTATATACATATGTGTAGCATTGAGTAGAAAAATGTGTGATGACAGTCCCTAGAAATAAATAGAAATGTATGATATGACTGTTTGTACAGGAATTTGGTTGCCATGTATGTGGATGGTTGTAGGTTGCGTGTAGGGGTTGTTACAGAGATCTTAATGTAAAAATTCATTTAAGTAAGGCCATTTGTTTAACAAAAAAAAAGAAGGATTAAAAGACATAATGATCCTAGCATTTATGTGAGCATTATGGTTAGTTAGAATTGTCCAATATTTATTTAAGAACCACAAGAATTTTTATAGTTGTTTTTCTTATTTCAGTTTCCACAAAGACTACAAAATTTGGCATATTAAGGAGTAACAAGTCCTTAATTACCAGTAAAGTTATTTAGGCCTTTCATATTCCATATGAGAAACTTCATTGGGAGCCTTGGTTTTTTCCTCTTGAACTTCCTTCCAATCTTAGTGGTACTACTATCAAGAAGAAAGGTTGCATGTCTCTCTTCTAGACTACCTTGGGTAGAGTTTATAGTATTGAATGTACCATCTTGTTCTCGTTTTTGTGCTAAATATGTATCTTTTGTTAAGGGGGTAAGCCCATTAGGGAAGTTAGATCTACTTACTCTGCAGTTACTTTTCCTTTCTCTTTGTATTGCTGGTTACTTTCCTTTGCCTCTCCTCTATTAAGGTGACATGCTCCTCGAGGGATGCATAATCCACTTTTTTATTTTGAGGCATATTGTCTTAAGTAATGCAGACCTCCTTTGACCTGGGAATCCATATCTGCTTGTACTCCTTCATCTTAGGTTTCCATATTTAGGTGATGCTAATGGAATCCTCAACAAGTGGTCCAAGTTCATCTAACTTCATAATTTTAATCGAGTCATGTAAGTTTTTACCAAGGTCCATCTCAACACAAATATGGGCAAATATGACCCTTTCGAGATTCATCTTGTTCTCATCTAACCCCACAGGTCTTCCAAGCTTGCTCGCAATATAGCTGAAGCCCTCATTTAACCAATATTTTAGGGGTACTTTATGAAAGTTTACTCATAAAGGACAAAATTTTAATATATTTTTGTCGAGCTTTACTCCAGACTCAATTTCTTAACAAACAGAGGTTATCCTTGGATGTACTAAGGACTATCTCTGAGCTTTCTCTTTTATTTTAAACTTAAAGATGAATAATTCGTCTTCATTAACCATAATGCTATCCAGTGCCATATGATTCCATACATTGGTAGTCGAATGTTGGACCACGGGGAATGCCATTTGTTTCTTCAAGAATAAGCTAACCATTAAGGACCTCTACTTCTTGGCTCTTATATGTAAGACTTTAATAGGCAGGGCTACAAGCTCATCCAAATTCGAGGAAGCTATATACATTAAGCTTCTAAAGTTTTTGGAATCTCTAACTATTGTGCCCCATATTGTTCCTTTATATGTCGATGTAGTCTTGGCCATACAAGTAGTTTCTAAAGTTGTTTCAACTTCAAGAAGGGGGAAATCCAATTAGGGATGGCAATAGGTCAGGTCGAGCCTGACCAGGTCAGAAATATGACATTATTTTCTTTAAAAAAATCAAAATAATGTCATTTTTTCATTGCCCAGTTTTCTGGGCCCTGCCGAGGTTTGATCAACCTGGACCTAGTCCATTGAATTCAGGCTGAGTTCGGTCGGGCAGGGCCTGAGCCTAATTGACAATCCTAAATCCAATAGAGAAGTTATCTATAGTGATTGTTCCCTATTCTTGGGTAGTTTAGGTACATTGTTTTCCACTTTAGTAATGGTAAGAAAGGTGAGAAGGGTAAAGGTGGGGAAAGGAACTTGTTGGGCAGGCAGTTAAAAATACTAAAAAGGCCAAGATATAAAAGGAAAAAAAAAGAATATAGGAAAGGCCAAAAACAGGCGTAAGTTAAGTTCGAGTTCTAATGAGAGGGAGGAGATTCTTTTACATCATGGCTTTTTTCCTACAATATCTTCTCTATTGTTCCCTTATTAAAAAGAAATTTGATTGAACCTATACAGTTCTAGAGACTTTAGAATATTGTTACTGGATGAACCACTTAAAATTAGACTAAGACCTAAAGTTACTAAATGTGCTATGATTTTAGATAGTATATAGTCTCATATTACTAATATATTATAATAAAAATAAAAGAGAAACACACATGTATGCTAAAAGTACATAATCTGTTACAGTTAAACCAACAAAACATTTATTTTTGTAATAATTGGTGATAGAATTTTTCATGAGAACAAGAAATCTCTTGCAAGCTTTGAGTTTTTTAGATAAAAGAGCATATTGGCATAGGAAATTTGGTTACCTCATATCCTTCTATCAGTTCTTTTATCAATTCTCCAAATTTAATGATACATCAATCAATGCAAGAATTTAAAATTTTAGGGGTACATATTAAATTGAGTTTAACCAAATTAGATATCAAACTAGATATAATTAGGTTGCATTTGAATTTAATAAAATGTTTAATCTAACTAATTATGATAATTTCCATGGTTACAAATTAACTTGATTTGAAGTCAACAATCTAATTTAGACTTAATTTAGGTTTAGGTGTTTAGAACTAGTGGGATTCGAGATCAAATTTGAATTTTAAAATAATCAAACTCTAAGACTCAATTTAGGTCTAACCTAGTCAATTACTAACCCTAATTAAAATCTCATGAAACAAATCATGGAAGAGAGAATAAAATCATTTTTATTAATTCCATTTAGATTTGTAATAGAACTTTGTGTTTAGAGGTAACGAGAAATAAAAAATTTACAGAAAGAGCTAAGACTTAACACGAAGGTAAATAAAAATTAAGGAGGGACCAAGATAACTTAAAAATATGACAACTTTTGAACCTCCATTGTTATCAATTGTGAAATGGCTTTGTTACCCTTAAAATGCATAATATGAGCAATTAGCTTCAATTTTATAAGGAAAAGTTTCATAATCGACAATTAGTAGGCATCAATGATCATTAATACTATAAACAATAAAAATATCATTATAAAATAAAAGTCATATAGTTGGTCTCATTTTATAAATACTTAATTTTCACCCATAGGAAAGGTTTCTATTAAAAACCTAAGCTACTAAAATCAATTATAAAGGTAGTGGAGTACTATCAATATACCTTGTCTTTCCACCATGTATAAATCTTTGTTGCTTATTATTAAGGACGACAACTAGGCCTAAACTAGGCCCAGACCAAAGTTAACAAGTTAGGTCCGAGTTAACAGGGCCTCGGCCTCGGGCTATCCAGGCTTGGTCTAGCCTAAGGCCTGACCATTATAAGCAAAACAACTTTGTTTTGCATTTTTACTTAAAAAATTTAGGCGAGCTTGGCCTGAGCTGAATCAGGATCGAGCTCGAGCTCAGTCTTAGACCCACTACATCAGCCCGATTGGGCCTCAGGTTAGGCTCGGGTCCTAGCTGCAAGGGATCAAGCCTAGGCCTAGGTCGACCCATTATTATCCCTACTTATTATAAGCATTTTATGAATAATTTAATAGTAGGAATCCTTCCCCAAATGAATAATAAGAAAGACAACTATCCATGAGGTTCTTGAACTTCTGAAGCTATATGCATATACTTACATTACTCAAGACCTGCCCTTTATAAGCATATATTATGTCTTTCAACACAAAACATATTATTCATATGTTTTCAATAAATGATGGATGAGTCTTTTACTCTAATATACCAATATGAATGATATTATGTCCTCATCCATCTTGTCTAGAGGTTTTTCTTCTACCAAAAATCATCATTTTACATAACCTGTTTTTGAAAACATACCATTGTTATGTCTCATCAAAACCTCCATGCATTTGCAAATAGATATGGTTATGAAACTTTATTTTAGTATTGGGAGTTACATACTCCATTTTGAGGCAATTGAAATTATATTGTGATAATTCTGTAATTTTTTTCTTTCTTTCAGAATAATAGGAGCACTTCTCACTCCAAGCATATTAATATTAGGTTATACTTTGATAAAGAGAAAGTTATAGTCTCTCATTACTATTTAGTATAAAACTACAAATATTGCCAAACCCACTAACTAAAGGCTTAGATATTTATGTGTTTTAAGAACATGTTTTTTGTATGGGACTGTTAGAAGCCTAGTTTTCTTTATTTTAGTGGGTTTTTCTATTCAAAGTATATTTCGTGAGGAGTTTTTGATTTTGTACAATACATACTTATTATGGATATTTGTCACTATTTCGAACATTTTGGTAACTTTATATTTATGATGAGTGAAAAATTGATGATATTAATTTTTTTTGAATCAATATTGATGTTATTGTCATACTTTTGGATTTGTAGCAACTAATTATGTACATTTTATACATCTTATTAATGTGTTGGTTGTGTGTAATTAGTTTGACTATACATATTGATGTGAAAGTATTAAGATATGAATATGTTTTTCAAGTGAGAGATGTTAATTAATTAATATGAACTAAAATAATCTTATAAAAATTAACATGTTAATATGAGCATGTGACATTTAGACCATTTATGGTATATACATTATATTGCTAGTCATATTATGGACTCCTGGGTCTATGAACTAATCTTACCTAAGCTTACTCATTTGGCTTATAGCTCATTACAAACTATATCTTATCCTAATTGATATTTTTTTAATGTATTATAACTTATGGGTAAGTTAGGAGTTAAATAGTGGTATGTAGAAGAGAATGGTAAATAGGATTCAAAAAGCCATAATTTTCTTCTTCATGGTGTTGATTCTTGTCTTATAGAAATATGTTGAGGATTTATGGCTTCTAATCAATTTCCATCACCTTTAGGAAGTATTCCTTTCATCTTATTATTGATACATGCTTCCAAGTTATCAAATCCATTTTTTGTTGTTTGAAGCATAATGATGTTGTCAATTTAATTTATTGTTTGTTGCCTAAAGTATAACAATTGGTATTAGAGCCAATTCTATAAGTTTTGGATCTATTTTTCTCTTATTTTTTAAAATTTTGTGTATTTTTTACGCCCATTCTTAAAAACATTTATTGACAAGGATACAATAATTTTTAAGGTATAAAACTTCATGTATCATTCATACATACGTTTATATGTGTTTTAAGCAAGATTTTAGAACTAAAAAGGTTAAAATTTTGGATTTTTTATGAAGCTCCATCAATGTTGAAATTTCTTATTCTTATATCTCTTTTATTGGTGGTTTTCATTTCAAATTTAATGGCATAGATCACTTAATTTTTAGAAGAGGAGTATAATTCATATAAAATTATTAGAATTCACTTATCAGACGACAACATCTCATTTAGTTGGGTTGTTAATGGAAGATGGGTTGTATGACCCATTTGAAGGTTAAAAATGACTTGTAAAATTATATTTTTGCTCCTAGTTAAATAATTATAGTTTTTCCCTAACATGTATATTTACAATTTTACTACTGTTGAATATTTACAATTTGGTAAAAGACATAGACCTTCCCTCTAGTTTAAGAAATCTTTAAAAAAATTCCCTAATCTTTAAAATTCTAAAAAAAATTCCTAGTTTTTAGTTATCCTAAAATACCCTTTTCTTAGACTTTGACTAAAAATAATAATGAAATATACATGGTTTGAACATCAAATATGGACTAATCAAATGTCATTAATATGGTAACTCAACTTAGTTCTTAAACCCAATTTAAACCAATAAAACTCGACTTAAATTAATAATTTAAGATCATTATAATAAATTATTAGTTTCGATCAAATTTAATTAGTTTGGTTTGAGTTTAAGAGTTGGGTTGAATTGTCATATAAGTAGCATTTGATTGATATAATTGAGATGTTTATACGGCGTATATTTTGTTATTATTCGTTAATCGAAGTTTAAGAGAATGAGTTTTTCTAAGGAGAAGGGGTTTTTCTAAAAAGTTGAAAACTAGAAGGTTTTTTTTAGAATTTTAAAGATTAAGGAGTTTTTAAAATGTTTCTTAAACTATAGGAGAGTCTATGTCTTTTACCAATTCTATCACTGTTGAATATTTACAATTTTAACACTGTTGAATATTCATAATTATGCTATTGTTAAATATTTATATTTTTGCCACCGTTAACAATGTCGCCACTTCTAAATATTTACAATTTTGCCACTCTTAATTATTTGTAGTTTTGCTACTACTAAATATTTATAGTTATATCCCTACTTGTAAATTTACAACTTGACTCCTACTTATACATTTACAATTTTGCTGCTAAAATAAAATTATTAAAAAGTTATTGTTGCTATTTGAGAGAATTGTCTTAGCTTGTTTTATCTATTATGAATATTTTATCTATTTATATGATAACTTTTCTTTATATTTCAGATAACTTTTTCTATCCTTTTTACTAGTTATCATTTATTTAATTTACTATTTTATTATGTTGATCTTATTATTTTTTAGATATAATTGAATATTGTATGCGTATTGTAACATCCCCTCACCAATGGTAAGGGTAAAATAGTCATTTGGAATAGGTTATAAGTGCTAAGGATAGGTTGTAAGATGGTTTATGGTGGACATATGAAGTGAATTGAGTGTTGGTTGGTTTAGAAATGGCATGGAAGATGTAGAATGTGAGTTAGGTTGTGAATCTGGAAAATTTGCTTTGTGTAAGTTTCAATATTTTGGTCATAACTTTTTATATGGTTATGCAATTGAGATGAGATTTAGCTTGAATTAAACTATATAAGTTTGGCTACATTTATTGTGAAGGAAGTGATGTTTCATTTTGTCCTTAAGAGTTTCAAATTTGGACTTCAATGTGAGAATATGTGTAGAGATGAACAGTAGCTCGAGAATTTAGTGAGCTGAAGCTTTGGAAATTTTTCTGGGTTGATTTAGGCAGATTTTTCTAAATTGGTCTTCATGAAATTTATATATTTTCTTGTTAGCTTTCTATCGCCACTAAGTATGACATTTTTCGATTTTTAGGTTGAAAGTTATGACTTGTTAAATTTCAGATGGTATTTCAAAGTATT
>JAOQMS010042993.1:0-12651 GCA_027563885.1 Erythroxylum longipes
CACATGGTCCAATAGAATTTTAACACATGGCCCAATATAATTTTAACACATGGTCTAATAGAATTATAACACATGATCCAGTGGGATTGTAACATATGGTCCAATAAGATTGTAGAATATGGTCCATTGAAATTGAAACATGTGTCTAAGACTATAAAATTAATGAAAAGATGGAGAGGGAAAATGGACGACACTTTGAGGGATTAACTTTAGATTTTTCTCCTCTCCATTTCACCCTTTTCATCCCATCATTTTTTATTTGGTGATTCAATCAAAGCCAAAGAGGAAGAGAAGGAAAAGTATTAGAAGAACTACTTTGCCAATTTTAAGGTTTGGGACTTCACTTAGTTAACTTATGTTGTTTGTGTATATTTGAATGTGTAAAAAGATTCATTTGTATGTGGAGTGGTTGTTTGGATGATGCTTTAGTGTTATTTTGGTTTTATCTTTCATAGAATTGGTTGAATATTACAAGAGCGTATCATGTAGTGCAATTCTGTCTATGGTTTGTTGAACCAGTAACATTGGTTGGGTCATAACGCAACCTATAGATCTCCAAATTAGGTGATTTTATTTGCATATGACAACTAAGACATAGAAATATAAATCTCTAGAAGATACTTTGACTTAATTCTAGCTTTATGACATGGGAAATTGAGATCGAAAATGGTGACCTAATGTTGCCCTGTTTTAGAGCAGTTTGTGATATTTGGTCTATATCTCTTGATTGGGAAGTTAAAATGGTATGATTATGCATTTTATGGAAACTAGAGACATATGGGAACAAATGTATAAAAGGCCTCAAAACCTAATTTGAATGTTTTCTTTATGCATATTAAGGAACAAATGGAGTCTGTCATGTGATTTGCTTTTGGATTAATTGTTTGCCTATTTTTAAACCACCGTGGACTTAGCCCAAATTGCACTATTTTGAGTTTGTTTTTATTTATGATTTTTATTGAATCATATCTGAACATTTTTTTATTGTTTATGAAACCTTTTAAAGACTTAGAAATAAATAAAATAGGACTTATCCTATGTGAATTGGGTGATTGAACATTGGAATTTCAGATTGAGCATAATGCATTCCAAAGAAAACTTACATATAGATAAATGATTTGTATGCATATTTATCACTTATATGTGTATAATATGATTATAAAAGTGTGATTTTGACACCCTTCTAATGGTGGTAAGTTATAGCTTGCATGTATGAACACAGTTACATATTTTATGACTTGAAATATATATCATATGACTTGTCAATATATGAATTGTGAAATTGGCAAATATTACAGTGCCTGCTCTATTATCTTGGTGGTGAATATATAGGCATGCTTATAAGGATACAGCACAACTGCTACAATTTGAAACCAATGGTGTCTTCATTTCAAGACTACTGTCTCCACAGTTTGATGCCTTCGGGTATCTACAGTTTGATATCTTCAGATATCCACAACATCTATTATCCACAATTACAGAAAATGTGCAAGCATAACACAAAGGAAATTTAATAGTCATAAATAAGAAACACAGCATGATAACAAGAATAATTGGTGTTGATGCGCATTTGTATTGATTGTAATAATAAATTATAATGATGTGCAATTGTATTGGTACTAAATTATACTAAAATTCAAGGTATAAACATGTGACAATTCACATAATGAATATTTTAAACTTTTTATACCCCCGAATAAATCAATTGAGTGTATATGCTATCTTTGTAATGTATTATAGTTCATATTTCATGTGTGTATATGCTAATGATGTGCATGTGAATGAAATGTAAATTCATGAATTCCAATGAAAAATAATGCTCTAGTCCTCAATATGGAAATTAGGTTACTACAATTCTCCCCTCCTTAAGAAATTTCATCCTCGAAATTCTTACAATTTGTATCAATGAGCGTTGAGTATCAATGTTTGTCTTATAAATGTAAATTTATGGTATATAAATAACATATTGAAACATATTTACATTATGTACTTTGCTTAAGTATGCCATCATTGTTTACATAAGCATTGAATATCAATGTTTGGTTCATGAATTTGAATTTATGGAATATGAGTTGTGATATTTCTGAATGTGTGTGCTTGGCAGATGACTGCTGTGAGTGGTCATCCAAACTAAGTGTTTTCCCTACTAAGTTTTCAAGCTTAGCATGAGTGTTAATCTGTGTAGGTCTAGGTCATAGGAGTGAGGTATAGGGAACATCTAAAGGGACCAAGGCTAACATCTAGGAGTAAAAGTACCTTTGGATGTGTCTTTCGATTAAAGAATGGTTGTATATGTAATAAAGGAAATTGTTTGTTTTCTTTTTAGATTATCATGTTAATGTAAAGATGTAATACTACTTTTAAATGATAATGTTAAATGATATGAAATTTTGTAATGTGTATATGTATAACATTGAAAAGAATTATGTACTATGAATGCATGTACAAGAATTTGGTTGCTATCCGTGTGGATGGTTGTAGGTTCCATATAGGGGGTATTACAATCCCTGATAGTGATTTTCAACTCGAAGATTTTAAAGACTTGATAGAGGACTTGAGAAGCATTAATGATGGAAATCAGCCATCATAGAGGTAAGAAAAATAAGATGTTATATGATTTAATAACCCTCAAAACATTGCTTGTTATTGGATGATAGAATTTCATAGTATCATAATTGAATGTTGCTGCATTAGAGGTCTTCCCATCTTGCTACGAGCCAACAAACAATGATGTTGTGGTTTCTTTCTCATCTAGCATGGATTTTAGCTCTCCTCTTCAAGTCTCCCCACTTTTCAGATCCTTAGCAACCACAATTCCCAGCCCAAAATTTTCAGAAAGTGTAATTAACTCAACCTGTTAAGTTTTTATGATTATGAGTCCAATTGTTTAGATCAGTGGTTAGCTTGTGAAGTTTTCTTTATCTGTCTGTAGAATTAGTTGGTTATCTTTGACTGTGCTTATATGATTTAAATAATCAATTCTTATGGTTGCCTACACATGATAGGATTAGTGATTTCCAAAGTTATCAACATAGTTTAGTAATTTTCATTAGGGCTTTAGTCTCCTTTACTAGTACTTGCAGAATTCTATTGGAGATAAATGATTGTTCTTGGATGAACTTGAATCGGTGATGATGAGGAGCCTGCTAATGATCAACATATTAGTGGGAGTTTTTTTGAAAAGTATATTAGTGGGATTTTATATCTCCTGATAATGGAATCATTAATTGGAAACTTTTCAAGTAATTAAATCTTGCAATACTAGGTTATAATTTATTAGTGTTCATGGTATGTTGGTCTACTACTAAACATTAAGCCATATTAGGAAAACATAGCATTTGCTGTTGAATCCAAGTTATTTGGTTATCTATGGTGAATATTAATTTGATTCAAAATTGATAGTTCTAAATTTTAATTGGTCAAGGATTGAAATGCTATAAAAATTTTATAACCATTCTGGTCTAATATGTCTAAGACTTGCAAGCCATAATTCCCATGTTTATAAAATTGAGAGTGAACAAAAGGAGGTAACTCCTAACAGTAGAACAAGTGTTGGATTCCCTCAACCAATGTTCCTTCTCGTCGTAGTGCTACCAAAGCATCACTCTTTGTTGTATGAAATACTTTTTAGCACAAAGGTTAGTTTATAGAAGCCTTTAGCAGTTTAGTTTTTAAGGAAACAAAGACCATGAAATAGTTACTATATTAGAAAAATGAAATGTCCACTATACATGACCAAAAGCTAGAAAATGGGAAACTAAACTTAGGTCTAGTGTGGCTCTAGACAGCTAGCACAACATTTATTAAACAACTACTTAGGGATGCAATACCAGGAACTACTGAATCTTTATGTTTCGATACTTTGCAGGAATCGTCAATATAGAAGATTGCAAGCTAGGATTAGCAAGGGTTGCAAGTGATAAGGAACTTTACCTAGGGACATTCAGTAAGTCCTGTTACTCTAAAGAACTACTTTAGTTTATTAAAATTTGTGTGATTATTACCTTCACAAATGTTGGTTAGTTAAGTTGCAGTTAAAGTAATAAATGATTTTCTTTTTTGGCTTTAAAAAGTAGAGTCATTGAGCCACTCTCGACTAATTTTCTTCTTTTGTGTAGCTTTGAGATTATGTAGACTTGGGATTATGAAATTATTAATTTTCTTTGTACAGGTTTGCACTTTTGAAATGAATCTAAGTGATGAGATGGACTTGGAAGACTATGTTTTTCGACTTGATAAAATTAGTGTTGCTGAGGGTAGTTAGGTTTCTTTTCATATTGTGTAGTTATAGCATGATTATTGTATGTGGCTATCAATCTTTCTATTAGTGAATGTGAACAGTGTGAGAAAAACTACAACATTTTATTTAGTTTTTGACAACAATACATTAGCTTGCAAAAGGCATGTGGCATGAGCAAAATGAAGCATATACCTCTTATATTTATGTTGTCGAATATTTGTCTGTAATAATTATGAGAATTCAATTTTAACCCTTAGTGTTCAATATATCCCCATAATATCTAATATTGAATAGAATCTTGTCCTCATCATAACTAGATATCTGCTTATAGACTGTAGCTATCTCTCAAGAAGCTGGAACATATGTAGTTCTTTACATTATACTTCCAAACGACTTTGAGAAAAAGTTATAGAGCTAATGTGAAGAAGCATGACACCGACTTCTAATTTCACAAATGATGAAGAGTTATTGAAGCACATCTAATTTTCCTTGTAATTGTTGAGGATTGTAAAATTCACTTTTGTATTTTACAACAATAAAAGCACATATAGTTTGTTTTTTCATTTTGAATATGTTAAATGTTGAATTTTACAAGTCCTTTTGGACTATATATTATATATAAATGCAGCTTTTTGGTTGTTTACATTTGATAGTATGCACACAATTAAGACGTATATTAATATCTATATATTTCTTTTAATGTATATATGAATGTTGCCTACATAATGATAAGAGTTTAATCTTAAATTAAAATGTTGCCTACATAATGATAAGAGTTTAATCTTAAATTAAAGAATATTGGTAATGAAAGAATAAATTTTTGTTTTTATTATTACAAATTATTGCCTAAACAAAATTCATTTTATTGCCTTATAAAGAATTAAAAGTGTTGTAATATTTCTTTAATATTGTTGCTATAGTTTGAACCTAATGTGGTAATTAGTCAAAACTTAAAGCAATTTTTTTTTTTGCCTTATCAAAAGATTCTGTTGCCTTATACTTATTGTAGTTCCATTTCTTGTAATGATATGAATTATATTGCCTTAATAAAAAGACAACTATAATTGTACTTATAGCTACGCTTTTCTCTGTTGCTTAAAACACTTTTTTCTGTAATGACCTTATCTCTTGTAGTAATATTGCTAATCTAACGGAGCATCCTCATCTCTGCCACCATTAACTTATCACTATGCATCTGTTTGATAAGCCAACATTCTTCCCCACAGAGCATAGTCAGCCTAATTGTTAAATGGTATAATTTATCTTTGAGGTTGAGTGATATGTTATCGTTGCATAAAAATCCTAAAGCACTTATTTATTTAAGCCACTGTGATCTGATACGGTGAACTATCTTTTCATTAATCTCTTTATTGCTTTGGATAATATATCCTAGATACTTAAAATACTCTTTCTGTGTTATAACTTTTGAATCAATCTTTACCTCCACATTGGAAGCCACCCTATAGCTCGAAAAGTGACACTCTAAGTACTCAGTCCTAGTCCTACTCAATTTAAAGCCTTTCGACTCTAATGGATCCCTTTAAAGTTCTAGCTTGACGTTAACACCCTCTCTTGTCTCATCTGCTAAAGCAATTTTATCAACAAACAACATACACCAAGACACATCCCCTTGGATATTCTTAATGTGCTCATCCATCACTATTGCAAATGAAAAGGGGCTCAGTGAGGAGCCTTGATGTAGCCTTATATCTATAGAAAACTGATCTGTATGAGAAAAAGACACAAGGATATTAAAAATATAATAATAGAAATTTTAAGAACAAACCTGAATATAAAACATGACTTTGATAATAAATTCTAATACGACCCTTAACAATAAGACTATTTTAAGAATTTTTTTATTGAGATAATTTGATCCAAGAAAATTAAAACAAAGAAAACAAAGAGTATATGAATCATCATATCAATAGAAAAGAAAGAATTGAAAGCAATAATTTGATCTCCACTAGATAGCTAGATAAGATCATAATTTTATAGAGAACCTAAAATAAGAGTTAAAGTTTGAAGAAATTATCTCTAAGATTTTGATTGATCAATAATAATAATAAGCTATTTGTTATAATGATAAGAAAGCCTTTTATAAGTGTAAAACCCTAAAACTAGAGTTTTAAAAGGAGATAATAAGTAAAACTATGGTACAAACGCCCATCTAAAAAAAATCAACACAAACTTTATTTTGGAACTTTAATTCTGTGTAGTAAAGAAGATTCCCATACCAGTTATAAGTTCAACTCTAGCATTAGTTTGCTTATATTTCTCCCGTATACAAAGCTAGTACAAGGCTAATGCTTGACACTAATATGACTTTAGTGCCAGTGAAGTTCTGCCTCCCATCTTTTGAAAGTTGGTGTAAAATTGCCACCAATCACCAATATCGATCTAATGCTAGTTATATAATATAACCATTAGGTGATGCTTATTCCTTCACTCGAATCATCATTATAGGCTTAAATTTAATTTCTTAAAGAAGAAAAGCCTCTTGCATAGAGATTCACTATTAAGACATTAAGGTCTTTTTTGGCTTTCTTTTTCCTTACTCCAGGTCATTGATCCTCCAACTTTCTCCAATAAATCTCTAGCAACTTTTAACACTTGAGTAGTAGATGCTTGATTGCCATCATATTATATATAATATGAACTATATGGAGATAGTTGTATAATATCACCCTAAATTAATTAGAGATGATATTTTATAATTCTTAATTAGTATTAATTTGAGAATTCCTTGGCCAAGGTGAAATGACATTATAAAAAAGTTTTGAAATGTCATTGAAAAATAAATTACTAATGTTATAGAACTAATATGATTGAACTTAAATAAAGTATATATTAATTCTATACTCTATATCATTGAAGCATTAAATAATAAAAAGATTAAATTATACAAAAAATTATGCACAAAAATGGTTAGCCAAAATCACTTTGATATTCCTAACATTTGTTTGGTCTTTATCTATTGTTAGACATCAATCTTGATATATGGATATACTGTTTAATAAAAAATTAAATAAAATAGAAGAATTTAATTTATCTAACCTTAAATTATATAATTTATATCCATTTTCAACATATTTAAGAACCTAATACATTATACACAAAGAATGATGAAGAGAGCAAAGGTAATTTAATCAAGTTGGACATGATTGTAAAGTTTAAGAAATTTTACGATCACATATAACATCTTTGAAAAATAAGGATCAATATTATATGGTGGATCTTATTTGAAATTAATTGTTATTTAATTAGAATTAATTATAATTCTAATTAAAGTTAATTAAACTCATAACTATAATTCAATATTCTAAGTAGGTGTAGCCTTTTACAAGAGTTAACAATTTTTGGCTTACCCCTCTCTACACCACTTGTAAAGTTCTTTAAACTTGATTGTATAGATACTATTAAAGGTCAAACATCTATACAATTATAGGAGTTGTCATTAACCTATTTAAGATTTTTGTTTTATGAAGGAGCTTTCAAAAATTAAGTTAAGTTTCATAATAAGGTACTTTTTTATTCATAACTAAATTTCAAAATAAATTAATTTACTTTTTAAAATTTGATTCAGACTAATAATTAAATTGATTCATATGAAATTTTAGAAAAATTATGTTATAGAATTAGAGTTAATTATATTTCAATCAAATTGGAATTAATAATTAAATGGACTTCTTTAAAGTTAAAAGATTATATTCTTAAGTAATTAAGATAGGAGTTTATTAAATAAAATTATTTATTTTAATTTGATTGAAATAAATTAAGTTTACTACTTAGAGAGTTATTATTCCATTTTATTTAAAAATTATTTTTATATTAATTGAAATAATAATTTTGAATTTTGTTAGAAAGGTATTTCCTTGATTAAATTTGGAAAATATTTTCATCTGCTAGCTGAGAAGAAAGTGCTTTCTTTAATGAGTTATAAAATACTTTCAAATTAATTAAGGGAAAATTTTAATTGACTAAGAAATTAATATTTAATTAAATAATTAATAGGAACTTTTTAATTAAATTTAAAATGGTTTTCTTATTTTTCATTTTGAAAATATTTTTCTTTTAATTGTAGAAAATATTTTTAATTAAAAATTATTTTTAATTAGATTGTAAAGTAGTATTTCTAACTAGATTATAACACTTTTGTTGTTGAATTTTGAAAAAAAAGAGTTTTTTCCTAAATTAAAACAAATAACAAATAATTTGTTAAAATTATTTTCTATTAATTAAGTTAAAGGAGCAAAGATAATTAAAATGATTTCAAATTGAATCTAGAAATTATTTTAAAATCAAATTATTTTTAATTTTAAATAAGTATTTACTTTACATAGGAATCAATAATTTAATTTAATTTAAAATTATTGCTGCACTGAAAATATTATTTTAAATTATAAATATTATCTCAGTAGCTAGAATCAAACAAGATTGAATTATGTATATTGTTTGATTTTATTTTCATAATTAATTGCATATTTTATATGCATATTGAATTGAATGTTTATATGTATGACATTCTACATAGAATTTGTGAAATTGATGAGACCATTCAAAAATTAAATTCTTCATTAAATGTCAAGTAAATATTTAGAACATAATTTTTGTCTTTTCATTGTTATAAGAATAAAGAAAGTATAGTTTATTGTTTGGCTTATTGAGCACACTTAAGATTACTAACTTTCCAAATGTGTTTAGTTTTATAATAGTAGGTTTTAATTAAATTTGCTTTGTTTGGATGAGCAAACTCATTATTATATGAATTTAGAGGTAGGGTTAGGAATAATATATAAGATATGTTTTGACAAAGAGTTATCAAGTTTAGGAGTCATATGAGATATTTGTTGAGCAAACTTAAGGTTACTTACTTCCTAAAGATGTTATCTATTTAATTTAAGTTTAGTTAATTTTTGAGCAAACTCAACATCAACTAATTTTAAAAAAGATCTTACCACACTAAAGATATTAGAGTAATATGTTTGACATAGTAATGAGAGCTATTATTTCGGAAAAAAGTGTAAGTAACTAAATACATAATTAAGGCCTTAATCTTATTTGGTCGTCACGAAATATGATGAGTTACTTATTTTCCTTACACTTTTATTATTTTGAGTAGTAAATTACCTTTATTTAGTATAGTTGATACTAAGTATTAGTGAACTAAATTTCTTAGAAATATGTTAAGCTTAAAAAGAGTTCTCGAAGATAGTAGGAAAAGTTGTATATCCATTATGCAATCATGTTATTAACCTTATTGAGGATCTTGGTTACAAAGTTTAGGAGATATGTTAATATTTATAGATAACAAAATGTATTGACATTTTATAATTAATTAATAACAAAATTTAAAGGCAACATATAAGATGAAGTTGAACACCATAATAGTAAAATGTAAATGGTTACTTAAACTAAAGCTAAAAGGTATAATAACTAGAGCTAAAAGGTATAATATCTTAAAGAAATTATTCCACTTAATATAGCCTACTAAAAGCAATAATAAAGACTAAAATTTAAGGTATATGTTTAGAAATGATAATAGTTGTCATTAAAAGAAGATATTTGCATGAATTTTCTTTCTAATACTAGATATCATAGAGATCATATATATATTTTTTATTAATACTTTTGGGTATTTGAACTGGATTTGGATTCAACATTCCCATAATATACAAAGCATGATAAGAAATAGATTTTTAAGTAAAAATAGTTGATCCAAGTATATACAAATAATTTATATTTGTTTGATTAATACAAAGTTATGCTTGATGGAATTGTTCCACTAAATTTAGCCTACTAAAAGTATAGATAAGGACTCAAATTTAAGGTATTTACTTAGATATGATAATAGTTATCATTAGAAGAAGATAGTTGTATGACTTTTCTTTCTAATACTAGATATAAAAGAGATTATATATATTTTTAGTCTATACGATTGGGTATTTGATAAGAAACAGCCTCTTTACTAGGTAGGAGTAAGCTTGCGTACTATTAGACTTCCCTAGACCCCGCGGCTCAGTGGGACTTCAATTGGGTATTGATGATGATGATGAATTTTGGGTATTTGGATTGAATTTAGATTAAACATTCACATAATGTATAAAGCATGATAAGAGATAGATTATTAAGTAAAAATAGTTGATCCAAGTTTATACAAATAATTTCTATATGTAGGTTGTAACATGCTATTATAAACTTTCTCGATGTAGATCCTATAGTTGTAGCTCCTTGCTTCTTCTGCTTCTTCTTCATCCTTGTTTCTTCCATTTCTCTTGTTGATCTTTCCTTGCACTCTATCTTATCTCCAGTCGACTTCTTCCTCTTCTTTCAGTTCCAATCTTCCTTGTTAAGACCACCCCTTAGCTCTTTATCTAGCTATTTTTGTATTTGTCCTTTAGATATTAACCTTCACCTCTGAAAATGGACTCTTTCCCACCTTCAAATGCTAGTATCCAAGATGATCCCTCAACCTTAAATGTCCTTCAAATTGAATTCGCTTCATTTGGATCCTTCATTAAAAGGTCATAGGTGCAAGTAGTGGGGGATAATAAACCAAAAGCTAAGCTTAGGTTCCCCCCATCACCCCCCACCACCCAGCCCCAAGTGAAGTTAGTGGAAATAGAATAGTTTCACCTCTATTTGAGAATCTAAAAGATGGAGCACAAAGATGGAATGACACCATTGTTAGTTTCTTTCATAATAAAAGAGTTGCCTTTTTTGTTATGAAAGAATCAGCTTTCAACAATTAAAGAAAGCATGGTCTGCAGGAAGTCCTTTTTAATTCTTATGATGTATTCTTGTTCAAATTCACTCACTTGGAGAATACAAAGAAGATATTAGAAACTGATCTTGTAGCATCCTGTCCCCATACTAAGGGTTATAACCTCGATTTCAATAATGGGGAGATGGCAATGAGAGAGGAAAATTTGCATTTCATGCTTAGCGGAATATCAGCATACATGCATATGAATTTGAGTCTTTTCACACATGAAAATAATTGTACATGCACTCATTGACATTTCGTGTATAATGAATAGTAATAGGATAGATTGAGAATTGTGGTTATATTGAATGATTAAAATGAAATGGAGTAAGAAGACTAAAATAAAATCTAAGTGTTGGACTTAGTGAAGAAAAATGTGTTGAAGAAGTTTACTGAGAATATTTAGTATGGGAGTTATAGATGGTGGAGTAGAAAGTTATGGTCTTACTAAGGGGAAGATGTTTAGGAGCATAGACGTATCGTCTGTAAAGACGTATCGTCTGTGATGACATCACATTGTCTGTGATGACGTCATATCTTCTTAAGAGATGCATCGTCTATAAAGATGTATTGTCTGTAAAGACGTATCGTCTGTGATGACGTCACATCATCTGTGATGACATTATATCGTCTTAAGAGATACATCTTTTGTAAAGATACATCATCTGTAAAGATGTATCGTCTGTAAAGACGTATCATCTGTGATGACGTCACATCGTCTGTGATGACATCATATCGTCTTAAGTTGACTTTGCTTCATCTTAAGTTGACCATCTGAATCGTTTGCTTATTGCTTCGTCTACTTTTGCATTCGTCTGCTTCTTACATTCGTCTGCTTTTGCATTCGTTTGCTTATTGCTTCATCTTCTTCTTCCATTTGTCTGCTTTTGCATTCGTATGCTTATTGCTTCGTCTGCTTCTTGCATTCGTTTGCTTCTTGCATTCGTCTGCTTATTGCTTCTTTTGCTTATAGCATTCGTCTGCTTTTGCATTAGTCTGCTTTTTGCCTAAGTGACTGAAACTTCTTCTTCTGTATACTGTTCATTTAGTATCGTCTGGTCCATCTTTAACCCTTCAGATGATAGAATTTGTCCCTAAGGTCTTCAAGAAAGTTACAGACCTATAAGTCCTCTTTCAAACCATCTAACAAGGATCTTAATCCGATACCTATAGCGAAAGTTATGCTAGTTGCCCCAATAGAAAAAGGTTCAATATGATTGAGGACAGAACCAAATTGAATGAGTTTGGTGTCAATGGAGACATAAGACATAGGGGAACATGTTTCTAGAGGAAAGTGTTGCAAAATGACTTCAGTGTTTGGGTCAAGAAGAGAACGTAAAGTTGACCCAAAATGATGTGCTATAGGAAAAATCTAAAAGTTAGTAAGAGGTTATGACTTGTGATTGTAGTGTTATTACTGAGTCATAAACTTAAGTATAAATTATACTTAAGTGAGTTTGGATAAAGGGAAGTGGATAAGTGGGTAAGAATTGGACAGGTGTCGTAATTAGTTAAGATCTTTATTGCCTTTAAAAGACAAGCTACTATCCTTGTCATTATCCTTCTTAAAACTTCTTTCTTTAGAATTCCCCCAACCCAGAGCTTTTCATCAAATATTCACCGAAGCTAAACCTTGCTTTTCTCT
>JAOQMS010042994.1:0-12650 GCA_027563885.1 Erythroxylum longipes
GATCTTCCCATGTTGCCATCATGCCTTTTTTGTTTCCTTGACTCTTCTTTTGTTTTCTTTTGAGCAAGGGGCATTCATACTTGTAATGTCCTGGTTTATTACACTCATAACAAATGATAAAGCTTTTCTCATTCTTCGAATCATTTTTGCTAATCTTTTTTAAATAGGAGTCTTTATTTCCCTTTGTTTTCTTTTTCCATATCCTTCTAATTTTTCTTGAAATTAAAGATAGTTCGTTTTCATCTTCACTTGAATCTTGATCAAATTCACTGGCATCATCATTCTTGATTTCTTCAATCTTTACTGCTTTTGAAGACGTGATTCTATTTTTTTGCATTTTCTTATTCTTCTGACCAGCCTTCAATGCAATAGCTTTGTCCCTTATGGGTTTATCTTTTTCCTTAAGCTCTACTTCATGGATTTTCAGTGAACCAAGTAATTCATCTAGCTTTAGCTTGCTTAAATCCTTGGCCTCTTGTATTGAAGTTACTTTAGGTCTCCATCTTTTTGGAAGACTTCTAAGGATCTTTCTGACATGATCTTGACTATCACAGATTCTCCCCAAAGCTTTAAGTCTATTAATGATTGTTTGGAATCGTCCAAATATTTGATCAATAGACTCATCATCTTTCATCTTGAACAGCTCATACTGATCAACAGGAATACCAATCTTGGATTCTTTCACCTAGTTTGTGCCTTCATGTGCAATGGCTAACGTTTCCCCCATTTCCTTTGCAGATTTGCATCCATGAACCTTATAATATTCACTTTTGCTTAGAGAACAACTTAAAAAGAACTTGGCCTTTGAATTTAATTGAACACGAGATTTCTGATCAGCTGACCATTGGTCACGAGAGATGCTTTTCCCTTCGTAATTTGTTGGAATATATGGACCACTTTCAATGATATAGTAAAGATCAATGTGTGTGGATTCTATGAAGAGTTGCATTCTGTCCTTCCAATAATGATAGTTTTCAAAATTGAACGCAGGAGGTCTTGTGACTGAGGCACCTTCATCTATAAAAACATGTGATTCAGCCATGAATCTTTGTCCTCACTTTGTAACAGTGTTTCTTGGAAATTTCGCTCTAATACCAAATGAGGTAAATCACTTGTTATTATAGAAATCAAGTATAATATGTAAAATACACAAGGAGGGGGATTGAATTGTGTTAAATCGTCTAAGATAGTAATCTTAAAAAAACTTCTTGATTTTTTTGAAAGATTCAGACGATTACAAAACAACGCACTTATTTTGTTTGAGTAATGCAAATAGTATCTATTCTTCTAACAACAAGAAATTAAAGAGATAAGGGTTAAAGAATATGACAATGCGATTTATACTAGTTCACCCTTAACCTTTGGGCTACGTCTAGTCCTCAAAATTTATCTGAGATTTCACTATCTCTTGCAACTTTACAAGTATTATTTCTCATTTTAAGAGCCTCTTTAGGTCTCTTTCACAAAATTATTCTTTATTTGCTATCTTAGCCTCTTCAGGCTCTAGCCTTCCCTTTCACTTAAAAAGATATTGTTTGAGTTTTCTAAACTCACGTTACAAGTGATCTTAATCTCTCTTCTTCCTTCTCTTCACTCAGGATATTTTTACAGTATACTCACTTGATCATAGAATTATTTTATGTAAGTAAAGAGTTGAGAGTTGAAAGTTAAATGTTGAAAGTTGTTTTGTCTATGACTACAACTGATATTTATAGTCTAATTCTACAACGGCCTTTTTAAGAAAACTACTTATAGAATCTTCAGAGATCAGTTATTAGTTGAGTCCCATAACTAACTCCAACTAACTAACTAACTGATGTTGTAGATTATTGTTCAATTATATAGTCTTGATTTGATTTATACACTTAGTCTTATGTCTTCGCTTCGTCTTATGACTTCGTCTGGTCTATTTTACACTTTGTCTTAGTCAGCTCTTCAATATTATCTTGATTTGATGATTTTTGCTACTTACATTTAACTGCGCACTTAACAAACTCATTAAAGCAGTTCACACACTTTTTTATTATTATTATTTGACTTTCATCAAAATCAATAAAAGAATTAAAGTCTTCTTGACTTAACAATGCCCTAGAACTATACTTTGATAAACTATAAAATAACATTTTTTCCCAATTAAGCATAAGGTTAGTTTCAATACATCTTTCTAAAATGAGTCCAAGATTCTCTATACAATTTTCAAAAAGAAGAACCAAAGACACTAAAATCATCTATAAATACCTCTATTATCTTCTCAAAATACTTAGAGGATATGCTCACAAAGCACCTTTGGAAAGTGGCGGGTGTATTGAAAAAATAGAATAAAATCCTTTCTCAAAATAATGTTATAAATGGAAATATGTAGGTCATCTTTTCTTGATCCTCTAGTGTAATAAGAATTAAAAATAACTTAAAAATCCATATAGAAAATAGTAATATTCATGCCTAGTAAGTCTCAAGCATTTGATCAATCAATGGAAGGGGAAATGGTATTTACGAGTTGCAAAATTTAACTTCTTATATTCAATGCAAACTCTTCACTTAATTTCCATATGGTTAGGTGCCGATTACCATCCAAATTTGTCACCATTTTGATTTTGGGTTTCTTTGGATCCACCTTCATTATACTTACCTACTTATAATCAAAGATAGGATAAATGACTCTAGTATTAAGAAGCTTCAGTACCTCCTTTTTTAAAACTTCCATCATCAGAGGATTAGGCTTAGATTGTACTTGTCTACTGGACTTCAAACCCTCTTTAAGCAAAATATAATGAATGCATATATAAGGGATTATTCCTTAAATATATGCAATTTTCCATCAAATGGTCTTTTATGTTCCCTTAACACACACATAAATTTATCTTCCTAATTAAATTCCAATTCCATATAAATAATTACTGGAAGAGTCTAATTGTCTCCCAAATATATGTATCCAAAATGAATAGTTAGTTGTTCAATCTCTACATCTAACACCTACACATTAGAAGGTAATAGCCTTTGGTAAGAATTAGGTAATTATATGAAACCAAGTTCATAGCCCATAGGAGCGGGTTATAAATAATTTAAGGTAGTCGACATCTTAATTAGCTCGTCTCCTAACATAACATTGTTTACGGTTTCCAACTCCAATTGATTGGTTTAAATTGTTTCTAATTAGTCCTTGTAGTTTAACTTAAACCCTTCTTACGCTAAGGGAATAATCACATCAATAGAAAAAAAAATGATCTCATCTTAAGGATGATTCATGGTATTAAAAATGTTGAAATGAATTAGTTCTCCATTTCACTATAATGGTGGCCTCATAAACATCTATCTTAGTTTGGACCTTTTTAAGGAATGGTCGCCCTAGTAAGATATGTATGGAATTATAAGAAGTTTCATCATTCATATCCACCATATATAAATATGAAAGAAACACTAATTCCTTCACCTAATTCAAAACATCCTCAAACACTGCATCTAAGTAAGCATTAGTATAATTAGCCAATTGTATGATGGCTCTGGTTTCCTTCAAAAGGCCCAAGTTTAAAAAACCATAGATGGATCAAGGTATAACATTGATTGATGATCCTTAATCTTAAATGGCTATCTTAATCATAGTGCTACCAATCTTATTAGAAGTAGTAAACATACTTGGGTTCTTGAACTTTAGAGGTAGTTTCTTCTTTAAGACCACATAAACATTCTCACCCATCATAACCATATCATTACTTCTCAACTTTTTCTTACTAGTACATAATTCCTTAAGTAATTTTGAATACCTTAGCAGTTGCTTGATTGTGTCTAGCAAAGGTATATTTATTTCCACTTTTTAAAAATCTCTAATATCTTGTTATCCTTTTTCTCCTTGTTTAACTTCACTAAGCTGCTAGGCAAAGGTGGAGTGTTAGTCTTAACCATATTTGGACATTTTGAATTTACCTTTGAAATAGATAAGGGATTTCCTTCTTCTCCTACCTATTTCTCAATTTCATCTTCATTGGCCATCCTTTGTGTGGTCTTATTAGGATTCTCAATCTTTTTACCACTCCTTAAGTTTTCTACACTAACATTCTTTAGATTTACCGCAAGTTTAGAAGGAAATTTTCCTATGCTTTGTGATTCTAAATGATTGATAGCCACTACCATTTGGCTGATCTAGTTCTTCAAATTCTAAATGCTAGACCTTGCCTCCTAAAAATGAGAACTCGTCTCCTACTAAAACTATTTCACATCTTGCTAGAATAGCAAAGTATTAGTTATAAGAGACCTAACCATATCCTCTAATGATATACCTAAGTTAGAGAAGGAGGCTTATAATCTAGGCTGAAATTGTTTGCACCTTACCACCTATTTGAGAAGTAGTTTTGTTATCTATTCCCTCTATAACTCTGGTTTAAGTGATGTCTCCAACCTAGTTTATACGTCTAGGAAAATGGATTGTATTATTGAGAAAATTTTTCTCTTATGGCATTAACTTACTTTATGTCTTCCTATTATAAAGTTGTATATCCATCTATCAGATGGTTTGCATTTACAAATATCACGTAATCTTTCACCTATGTCTACCTTACAATGATCTGTCTAATAATAGATGTTAGTTAATCTAAAAAATGTTCTATGGATGAATCGCTTCCCTTATTTATCTTATGAACATTTTTTCAATTACCAAATTGTTAAGTGTTTGACTCCATATGCTCAATTAACGTCCTTGTCTCCTCAGTAGTCTTTTCACCTAATACTCTACTTCTTGCTATATCTACTAAATCATTCGTAAAAGTTTTAGATAAGGAGTTACTTTATGATATTGTGATGAGGCAGTTGATAACTTTCTAAACCATTCCTAATACTCATATAAGGATACTCTATGATGTTGCTTTATTCCATAAATTTCCTTTCGTATGCTTATTGTCATTGATGCTAGAAAATAAATCTATAAAAATAGCCTTTTCATTTCCATCCATATGTTAACACTCTATATAAGGAAATTGATAAGCAAATCTTTTGTTGTATTATTAAGTGAAAATGGAAAAGCTCTCAACATAATCATCTCTTCTATTACCCTTAAAGGTTTCATATAAATCCTTGAGGTTCTTATGAGCATCCTTACCTGAAAACCATGAAATTATACAAAGGTGTATAAATTAAGCACAAAAGTAATATGTTCAGTAAAATTTGGAAAACTAATGCATAAAGGCCTTTGAGTTAAGTTTGGGTAGCTAGCTCTCATAGATTTCTTGGATTGGCCATAGCTTCTTCCAAATTGATTCTTGGCACTATTCGTAGAGTTGCTTTATTTTCCCTACATAACTTTCTTAGTGACCTTTCGATTTTGGGATCAAATTATATAGGGTCTTGATGAGGATATCTCATCACTATTACACACAAACACTAATAAACATAAAAACATATCAAGAAAAAATTACAAAAGCTAATTATAAACAAAAATAAATACCCAAAACCAATTAATATCAAAACAAAAACTAAATCACTACACTCCTATATAACAACACCAAAATTCTTGATGCACATCAAGCACACATGTAAATAAAACCTAACCTCATATTGGTGAGAAAGGATTGTATTTATAGAGAGTGTACGTTTAGCTTTTGTATTGAATAAAACAATGTTTAGGATTTGGAGTGGCTTTTGGTTGAATTCAATTAATAAAATAAAGTAAAACTAAATTAGTGAAGACAATTAAATCAAATAGTACAAAATTGATAAAATTAATCTATGGGTTTCGAATCCAATTCGTGGTTCAATCTCAAACTTAACAAGAATGTGAAAAATCAATCATTATGTTATTATTATACATCTCTTTGAAACTATTAACTCTAGACTAACAATTAAGATTTGTTAATCCCAATTTTTCCTTAGGTTCTATCTAATTAAAACAAGCTCTTTAATTTTGTATAACTATTAGAAAACCTAGAATAAGCTCTCTAGATTTAGCATGACAACTGCATTATATAATAGGAAAACATATTAATATAAGAAAAAACCATAAAAGCTATGATCATTTAACTTTTGCTTTAGTATCCATACTGATGCACGACTATTATTTTATAATATATAAATCAGATTTATAATAATTATGGATTATAATCTTGATTCAGGCAATGAATCAATACATTAATAATCTAATAAGCTTATCTGAATCGTTCACACATAAATCTCAAACTTTGAACATAGAAAACATAGTCAGTTCAAAAGAGAGTTAAGAACAACATCATAAAGGTCGATAAATTCTCAAACATGTTCACCAGGCTTAATATCCCCTTTTAACTAAAAAGAAGAAGTTTAGCTAGTTATAGATCTCAAAAGGGAGAAATCTACCTCCTTTTATATCTGTAATTCATACATACCCTATTTTTCATTTTAATTACCCATTTAAACTATAAAATTAGGTTTGTGTTGTTATACATGGTCAGCCACATAGGTGTGTAAATAACTATGTATTTTAATTTGCTAGAAATTATATAGTTACACATTAACAATTGGACACACGACTAAGGTACATGGTTGTGTAGGTGTCCATATGGGCATGTAAGTCACAAAGATGATTCAAATAGCATCTTGAAGTTTGTACATGCTTTAGTGAGTTATATGGTCCTATACGTGATCGTATAAGTCACAATGACGCAAATTCTTTATCCCATCTTCAACTTAATTCATCTCTTTTTTTCTTTACGAGGGAAAATAAGATCAAAGATTAATAGAACGACTATCAAGATGTTAATTTAGGTCATTTTGGTTCTTATTCCTTTAAATTATACCTAAACTATTAACGCATTGTAACACTACATAAAATAACAATGTTTAAAACTATAACTAGTGATAATTCTAGGTCGATCCCATAGAGTGCGTGTAAAGCTTTTATAATGAAAGAAATTAATGTTTAGGACTTAGGGGTTTGGTTTGATTTAAAATAAGAAAATAAAGTGAAACTAAACTAATAAAAAGAAATTAAAGAAAACAACTAAAAAGTGATGAATGGATTTGGAGTCTGGTCCTTAGTTCAATCTCGACCTACATATGAATAAGTATACTTCAATGTTTTATTATTTTTCATACTCCTCTTAGAAAATATTATTCGTAGGTTAACAATAAGCTTTGTTAACCCTGGTTTTCTCTTCGATCATGTTTAGTTAAAACAAGCTCTTTAACTAAACCTAGCTATTAAATAACTTAGAATAAGCTCTCTAGATTTAATAGGATAACTACATTACGAGTTGGGAAATAGATTAACCAAGGTAAAAGTCACGTAAGATTGAGCTAAATTATCCCTAATGATTTAAAACCATTAGTTGCCACAAATGAATCCAAACACAACTGTTATGTATTGTATTTAAGATTCTAGCAATGGATTTACATAAAAACAATCTAATAGAGCATTAAGATCATTCTTATACAACACCTAATTCTATAAACATAGGATAAGATAAACAATTCTAAGAGATAAAGAACGCAATACATGATGGAGAGATGCCCAAAATATGTCTTCAACTTCGATTTTTATTTAGAATGGAATGGGAAAGCATAGCCCTCTATAGGTCTCCAAACAGTGCGTGCTTTGCCTCTCATTTTCTCCCAAAACCAATCTATGATTTATTTTGCCGTTCAAATTTTATTTTACATTAAAAATTAGGTATCTAGGTAGTCACACAGTTAGATACACTATCATAAAATGCGCCTAATTTGTGAAGTTATATAGCCTGTATCTTTTAGATCATCTTCAAAGGTTAGCTTTCTTGCATTTTCTTATCCCATCTTCACCCCAATCCATATCCTTCTTGTTCCATAATGACAATTAAGTTTGAACATCAAGAGGATGGCTCAAAGAACGTGTTTTTAACTCACTTTAGCTTTTATGCTTCCAAATTGTACCCAAAATCAAATACGAACCAAAATGAATTTCTTAAACATTTCTTATCATTAATCACTAAGTGATATGGAATAAATGTACAATCAATCAAGCACATATCATAAACCAAAGTATGAAACAAAATAAGTATCTTAGGTGCAACATGGCATTAGTCACTAAGCATTAAGGAATAAATAGATAATCAGTCAAACACTTATCAAGTTCTTCCACACTTTGCTTTTAGTCATCCTTAGGGTAAACTAAAGATTAATATCAAAATCAAAAACTTCCGTTTTAACCATATTTCTTAAGAATAAGTAGTTATAAGAAAAGAGAAATAACCTTAGTAACTATGGCAAGAATTGAACATTCTATTTTGTTACTGACGATCAATCAATAATCATTCCATTCAAAAACTAAGCAATCTAGGTGTAGACTTTGAGAAGTTATGTTTAAAAATATAATCAATCTATAGGTACACTCAAGCACCTTTCATGATAAGACATTCCATGACTTTGAATATATTTTTAGTTCTCTACCACTAAATATTCAAATACATAACACAAATAAAAGGACTTTTAAAAGTTGCAATAAGGATAAAGGTTAAGCTGAGAAATATTTAGGTCATCTAGTTCAAAAGCCATCAAAATTAGTAAAGCAAGAAAAATATTCAATAGAGTACCGAGTACAAAAATTAACATCTAGTAAAGTATGGGTACCATCAGTTATGATGAATGCAAAAACTATGTTCTAATAATTAGATTCAATTCTTTAAACAATATGTGGTACAAATAACTAGAAGAAATCTCCTATGAGAATAATGATGAATAGTCCAATTTAACCATAAGGAGTGATTCTTTATTAAAAATTCACCCCTATTTACATCATAATCAAGTCACCCATTCTATACAACTTTAGGAGAAAAGATTAACATGAATTACTTATAAAAAGAATTAAAACAAAAATAAAGACAAAAGTTGAAAAAAAGAACTAGATCAATGATGGAATTCATTGATAGGAAATAAAAATCACATTCCATTGGACTTATTCTTTTGTGTATCTATAAACAACAACAATTCCAAATACTCCACTAGCTTTCAAGCTTAAGTAAGACATTTTTTAAAGTTAAAGGCTTATAATGTGGTTAATATAAAAAAATGCAATATTGGTCAGGATAAATGAGAAGCTAAGGTTTAGGGAGAGAAGCTCTTGGTTCTCTCCATTTTTTCCCCTCTCGATGTTCTCCTTCGATACCTTCAAGCCTAGAACTTTTAAGTTGCATCCTGGTGGCTAGCTCCTGATTCCTACTATTGAGATCCTTTATTTATTAAACTCTCTCTAATTCTAAAATCTTTTTTGTTTCCGAGATAGTACTTTCCCTAGACCTAAGCTTTATATAAAGTGAAATTACAATCTCGGTAAATAACCGAAGGCATATTACTATTGTGTATTATTTCTCTTTAATCCAAATTTGAATGAATTAAGTGGATATGGTCAGGAATGTTACATGAAGGTTAAAGGGATTGTTTTGTGAATCTTGCATGAAAAATGAAAGTTCACATAAATTTTGCATTAAAATAAAAAAGGAAAAAAGTGGTGATTAAGGTGTCACCACCGTGACTAAGCTTGTCACCACTGTGACAAGTTTAGTCACGATGGTGACCAACCCTCATAGGGGTGACAAATATAGTCACCCTTGTGACTACTCCTTTATGCTCACTTTGAGTCTAACACATGCAGGTTGATGGTGGAACAACGATACAACCTAGACTTGTGCTATAAATAGGAAAGGAATGGGGCTGAACCCGGAGGCTGGCAGTATATCCTAGATACATTCTGGACTTACTCTAGGACACAAAATAGAAAGAGAGAAAGAGGTTAGAGAAGAGATGAGAGAATAAAGAGCAGTTGTTGATTGCAAAATAAATTACTTATTTTACTCTAAAAACTATAAGTAAACGGGTTGTTACTTTGTAATAAAAAGCAGATATCGTCCCATAGAGATTGTGCTTAGGCACCACTTAATTCAGGTTTTGCTTTGTTTAAGAGTCAAATTTGAATAATAACTGAAAAGTAAACTAAACCAAAACAAACTAGAAATAGTAGAATAATGTAACAATGGAAATCTGTTAAGGGAATTAATCAAGTTATGGGAGAGGGGATTTTACCTATCATTAATTCTAATCTAGCCTTTTATGTGTTTATAGGGTGTTAGCTCTAGATGATCGTAGGGTTGATTACTCTCTTTAGAGTTATAATCACTCTATAAATTGTAAACGCTAATTGAATTATGGACTTGCAATCTCTTAATCCACAAATTACTGACAATTATAATTAGTTTTAAAGCTCTCTAATAAACAATCAGGTCTCGCACGGGATCTCTCTCCATGAAATCACTAACTATAATGATTAAGTGGTCAATTAGATTGCCTAACTCTTGTTATGTAATCTAATCATTTTTTTTGGGTTCACCATCTCAATTTTTTACTGAAACATGCAAATACATTAATCAATCACAACACCCAAATCAAGTAACCACAATTCAACTAGATTAACATTAAAAAATAAGCAAAATCTTAAAGTAAAAGTTAAAACATCATTAAAAACTTAAATTCCATAACCATACAACCCATCTCAATCTTACATATTAAATGAATAAAAAGATAAATGGGGAGAAAACGAAGCTTAGTTTGGGTGATTTTGGAAAGTAGCGGCGTCAAGAGATCACCTATTTTGGGAAGCTTCAGTGTCGAAATCCTCCTCTTCTTCCTCTTCTTCTTTTCTCTCCCTCTTGTGGGTTTCCAAATGTAGGTAGAATATAGACTCCCCTATTGTGTTGGACCCCGTTTCTAGAGCCCAACATTCGGAGTCATAAAAACGTGGGCAAACTCATTTCTTCAAATTCAAGATAGATTTAGGAAACATCAAATGAGAATTTCAATTTTTATTTTTTATAATATTTGTTCCCCATTGTCTTAAGTTTATAATGACACCAAAATCATTCCATTTGGTTCAGAAATATAAAAGTTATAGCCCAAACATTTTCGGACTGTTGTTATACTAAAGTAGTACACTATACTCAACTTCCATCCAGAAATGGATAGTCTTAAAAACCGAATTATAATTTGATGTCTTTAGATAATTTGTGGCTATATGTCTCTCGTTCATTTATAGACAATAATAATCGCAATTGTAGCTCTACAGATTAATATATCATCAAAATACTGAAGCATGTTCAGTATCACACTCTTCCAACCGATCCCCTCACTTTGATTCAATCGATATTTTTCAAATTAATACTAAAAGCTATAAATTTTTGTGGAGAGATAGAGTATTGTGTTAGGAATCGAATTATTCAAAAATCAGGTCATTTGGAGGTCGAACGACAAAGTTATGGTCAAAAGAGTGAAACATGTTCAGGCTGGGTGAAAGGACTGCAGGTCGTGATCGTGCATAAGCGCGATCGCAGCCTAGCGCGTGCACCCGTAATGATCGCGAGTTTCCTCCTCTCTTTTCTTCGTCTGACCTATCTTGGTAAAAAGGACATAACTTTCACTAAAAATATTATATTAAGGTTGTTAAAAGACCGTGTTGAAGAGGACTTCTAGACCTACAACTTCCATGAAGACCTCAAAAACAAATGTTACCTCTATAAGGGTTAAAAGTTCAAACCAATGAAGTTGTCCCGAAAGTCCATCCTATGCAGCATCACAAACTTCTAATAACCATAACTCTCAACTCCGATATCCAAATATTTCATATTATATAGCGTTGAAAAGATAGAAAGATAATATACAACTTTCTAGAAGACAACTTAGTCTAATTCTAGCTATATCAATCCATTTTTTCCCTTAAAGGCAAAACACAATTTCTACACCTATGGAAGACTTGAAATAAGAAATGTACAACTACAAGATTACTAAGCACATACACATTGGAAACTTCTTCAATTCTTCATTCATTTCCAAATCAAAATGAAGTTCATACATAGCTTTAATTACAAATCAACATTACATCAAAGTCTTAACAAAAGATACAAAAATACATTGGATGCTCAATGTTCAATGTGCTTATAAAGCTATCCAAAAGTCTAGCCACTAACTTAGTACAAAAGCTAACTATCTTAGAATTTATCCAAATGCCTTACAAGGATTCACTGATCTTCTTAATCTGCACCTGAGGAGTGGGAAAAATATTGGGTTGAGCTACACAACTCAGTGGATAATATATTTATAGCCATTGGCGATGAGCCACACAATCAAACATACATGCATCTAATCATATGATCATACTCATCTTATCTTGACCCAACAATGTAAGTTCAACATGCATAACTCATAACTCAATACAGCATCATATAAAACATATTGGATGTGATTTAACATCAAAGAATAATAGTCAATTTCAGCAAAACTTAACACATCAAAATACAAATGCACAAACAAATGGCTCGAGGGTTCCGTGGAACAAAGCAGAAAAACCGAAGTTTACTCCGTGAACGAAACGAGTCCACCTTTTGAGTCTTGTATGCCACAAGTGGGTAGTTGGGAGAAGGATTTATGTCGACGTGCACGTGACTACAAAACGGCTCCTCTTTCACCCCATCATAATGAAATCTCATGCTCAATTCAATCAATCACAAGTTCATATTCTCATACTTTTTTTCTTCTTTGCATTTAATCAAAATGCCATGATACAATTCCAAGGCATAACATTATTATACTCACAATTCAATTTTTATCATATGTCATACATCATAATGCAATTTCCACATCACAATATTTCAAAGCAAATCATTTTAACA